>PVIW01005241.1:0-111005 GCA_004026585.1 Noctilio leporinus | reverse complement strand
AGGAACTTGTACCCTTTGCAACAACATGGATGGAACTGGAGAGTATTATGCTTAGTGAAATAAGCCAGTCAGTGAAGGACAAATATCATATGATCTCACCCCTTACGGGACAATAATGAACAAAACTAACAACAAGCAAAACAGAACCAAGTATATGAATACAAGGAATAGGCCTTCAGTGGTCAGGGGAACGGGGTAGCGGGGAGGGAGAGGTAGAGGCAAAGAAGGGGAGCAGCTTAGACAAGAACCTAGTATAAAGGAACCATGGACATGGACAACAGGTGGAATTGACTTAGGGGGGAATGGGTGGGTGGGTGGGGGGACAGAGGGGAGCAAAAAGGGGATGGATGTAATACAACAACAATAAAATTAAAAAAAAAAAAAAAAAACAATAATCCAGATGAAAGTGGTAAATTTATCTTCTCTGTAGTGTTTTAGAACCAAACAGTCCAGACTATGAGATGGTGAACTGTTACTAGTCTTTGAGATTTCATCCATCTTACTTTCTAGGTGTGCAGAAATTTAACAAAAACCTGCATCAGGACAAAAATAAAACCAAGCCATTATAAGAAACAGAATAACTTCACAGTCATAGAAAGACTGTGAAGCTTTCTATGCTTCACAGCTTAGAGAACTTAATGTAGCAAAAGGCACAAAGCTTAATATAATACCGTCTATTGAGCCTTATAATATACCAGGCACTATGTATGTGAATTCCCTTTTTTACTCCTTCAATCAAAGGAAATAGGTGTTATTATCCAAAAATATATAAATGAGAAAAACAGCACTCCTAAAACAAGGACTTGCTCCAGGCTACAGAACTGGGAAATAGAGAGGCCTGTACTAGACCATGGCTGGGTACCATCCTGGCCCTCCCTGCCTGCTGCCATGTGAGTTCCAGGGGAGGCAAGAAGAGGAGATAGATACTTTTCAACAGAAAGAGTCTGCTTTTCTTGAATTTCAAAACTTTAATTAAGAACCTAGTCCTAGGTGCCAGGTCCAGTGTGGCATAGCAAGGAAGTCAGTAGGATGTGGTTGAAGATTCGGGTGGGTAATGTGTGGAGGGAGGCACAACTGGAAAGAGGCAGCAAGAAATCTGGAGGCTCATTGGAAAGGAGACGGAAGAGAGCCTGAGGAAATTCTGTCTACCCCAGACGGCAATGGAGAAAATCAATTTCTGAAGTGCCCTAACTGAAGATTTTTTCTGTTGCCTCAGATTGTCACTGAATTTGCTGACATGTCTTTATTTGGCTGTTGACTCAGAATGTTTGTTTGTTTTAATCTTCATCTTTAGAAATTTTAATAAGCTGACATTAAGCTAGCATCTGTAAATCAACATAGTAATTGCATTAATTTTTGTAGTCTGAGTCAGTAGTGTTTTACTGTAGAAACATACTAATCTCTTTCCTCTTGCACCTCAAGATTTGGGAGGGAATAAACAAACAGATCAAAGAGGAGATGGTGGAAAGTCTAGTGTGTACAAGGGAGATGCTCACTTTCCCTTTTTACCCTGACCACTGCCCACAGAGAGCTGCAGACTAGGACTGAGGGAGCTGCCGGTTGTCCCACTTCTCCCAGCACAACTATTCCTACTATGCTGACCACCATATTAATTTGATGTCACCTTAGGACACATAACAGTGATAGCATAGACTTGGGAATATATGTTTAAACAAATCCCTATTTATAATTTTAATCTTACAGTTTTTAAAAAGTTACGATAGTTGTCTATGAACATGATGCAATAAATGTAGGAAGTCCTTCAAGAGAATTAAGTGTAATGTCATCACAAAAGCCTTATGGAAATTTGACTTCAAACTCAAACTGTGTTCTTTTTGTATCAAATTTTCACTGTCCCAATGATCAAAGACTCTGCAGCAATACATTCTAGTAGAAGGTCCAGTATAAGTGCAGTTCAAACTGGGGTTTTGAACTTGTCCCTGAATATTTATTAGTTCCTGTGAAAGTTTGAGTACCATCCTCCTTAAAAAATTATATTATGTTAAACAAATTTGAAATCTAGTTCTCTCCTGAATTGAAGCCAAGTTTTTATTCTAGATGGTTCTAAAATAAATTTTTTAAAGATTTTATTTATTATTTCCAGAGAGAGGAGAAGGGAGAGAGGCAGAGAGAGACATCAGTGTATGGTTGTCTTTCACCTGCCTCCAGTTATGGACTGGGCTGGAGACCTGGCTTGCAAACTGGTCATGTGCCCTGGCTGGGAATCAAACCAGCAACCCTTGGGTTTGCAGGCTGGCACCTTATCCACTGAGCCACCAGCCAGGGCCCTTAAATTTTCTTTTTAATTGTGCTCATAACAAAGAGTTTCAGTAATAAATATTGTAGGAAAAAATATGTACTTCAGAAAAGTAGTTCTATTGACATTGTATCAACTTTGAAAATTGAGGTAAAATTTAGCTGTTATTTCCATATGTTCATTGTAACTGATTTTGAGAAGTTATTCAGGCAATTAAAACATATTCAATGAAATAATGCCTGAAATACAAACTCATGCTGTGTG
The DNA here is from genome assembly GCA_004026585.1 of Noctilio leporinus. Taxonomy (NCBI): domain Eukaryota; kingdom Metazoa; phylum Chordata; class Mammalia; order Chiroptera; family Noctilionidae; genus Noctilio; species Noctilio leporinus. The sequence goes on along the minus strand of PVIW01005241.1, from coordinate 108,484 downwards.
CACAAAGTAGGGCTTCAGCCCTTCTCTTATATGTCTTTCCTTTACTCTCACTCTACTACTACACTTACAACAAGTCTGACACCTAATGTGTGTAGGTTTTTCCCATTCCGACACCAGCTGGGTGTCCCATAATTTAGTTCAACTCTGACCCTATCTACCTGGAGACAGTATCATATCCCACAGGTTGGAGGGTCAGTCTCATGAGACTGCTCCCCTCCCCTCAAATGCCAATTTCTTCTACCAATGGGCTAGATAGTATACATTGAAGGTTTCCCCAACCTCCTCCTCAGGCTTCGTTAATTTTCTAGAGCCTCTCCAGAGGAATAATAAATTATGGAGCAGTTTATTATAAATAGATATGACAAAGGATATAGATGAATATAAAGAAGGAGAAGATGAGTAGGGCAAAGAATGTGGGAAGGGGTATGGAGTTTCCATGCCCTCTTTGGATACACCACTCTCCCAGCACCTCCACCAGCCTCAAACCTGGTTATGTGCCCTGGCTGGGGAATTGCACCTGTGACCTTTGGGTTCGCAGACTGGCACCTTATCCACTGTGCTACCAGCCAGGGCTTACTTTTAGGATTTTTGTAGAGGCTTCATTATGTAGGCATAATTAATCATTAACTTCATTTCCAGGCCCTCTCCTTTTTTAGGGAATGGAGAAATGGGATTGAAATTTTCAAACTTCTAATCATGACCTTCATTCTTTGGTGACCATCCCTCCATCCAAGAGACCACTGAGAGTCCTTGCTTCATTAGAATAGAAGAGACTCCTAGTACTCTGGATATTCCAAGGGATTTAGAAGAGTTTTAGGAATTTGGTGCCATGAACTGGGGGCAGAAACATAGATAAATAGATGATAGAGAGGTAGATAGATAGATTTATATTTATATATAATTTTCTATTATCTCACAAGAATATAAGGAAGTATAGTGAAATTTCTAAAACCTTATGGCTTTGCCAAGGAAATTCTCAAAAAAGGGATTCTTTTTAAATCTACTTTTTTTTCTTAAAACTTCATCTAATTCTTCTAGCTGAAATCTGGAAGCAAAGAAACATAAATGCAAAGACCATAAGCAAGAGGAAAGAGAACAGGCAGGGGTCCAACTGAAGCTCAACTTATTCTTGCATTTGTGTTGTAGAAGCAAGAACTATGACAGGCTTTTCAACATAAGGGTGAAAATAGGATATATTTCTTATCATGAAAAAAAATATGTCATGAAACTCTTTGCCCTGGAGCTTCTTTTATCAGCTCTTACAAGAATCCTGCTGATTCTTGGAACTACTTTCAGCAGTTCTTAAATAATAAATACCCGTGGTTTCTCTTTTGGCAATTTTTAACTTCTGAGTATATATGAACCACAAAGGTTTAGTCAATAATTTCCTCCTCCTTTTCTTCTTCTGCCAACTTTTTTCAGTTCTTGTTTCTCTAATTCTTTTTTATTTTCCCATCAACAATATACTTAGTGGTCAGGGAGGTAAGGATAATAGGGCAAAAGCAGACAGGATGCTAGGGGAAAAACAAGCAAACAAAAAGGAATTTATTCTTTGTTTTTTCCTCAAATCATGGTGGTGAAAAAAAATGGTTGTCAGTAATGAAAACATGGTAAAATGATAAGTGTCTGTTTCTTTTTATATGTAGACCATAGAAATAAAATAAACTATTGCCACCATTGATAATCATTAGATACATTTCTGGTGAATACTATTTCTACAAGCTTTGCTTTTTCATCAAAGTGTATTTTCATAAGCTCTTCCAATTTCAAATAAAAGACAAGCTTCCAGCTAAAAACAATTTGATCAGTATTGCAGGCAGGTTGCTTCCCAGCAAATTCTTGAAACATAGACATTAAGATATTTATTGAATCATTTATCTTTCTTGAATGTGAAAATAAAGCAAGTCTCTAATAATATTAATAGAGTACTCATAAAAATATCACCATGTGTAATCCCTTTAATTTTTTTCTAAAGAGGGAACACTGAAAAGTAATTGCATGCCTCACTCTTCATGAGATATAGTCTCTTTTGGATGCTTAGTCCAAAAGACAGAAATCCTCATAGTCTGGTTCAAATTTCAGTTCTAAATGGGGATGCTGAAGAAATGAGCTCAGGTATTTCAAGCACTCACTCACTCTCTCCTTACTCGCAAAATGTTTTCCCCATTTAGAGCACTCAAGTAGGGCAGAACGAATGAGAGAAAAATATAAAAATAACATCCTAGTCTACCCACAACATATGGATGAAACTCATGGCCCAACAGTTCAGTTCCATACTCCTTAGCATTTTCAATAAATATTCTTCTCAGAGATTTTGTAAAAAAAAAAACTTTTGTACTGACTGATAAAGCCTTTTCCAATGAAAGACTGGCTTCACATTTGTTCTTAGTCCACTATACTCTTTACATATGATTAAAGAGGCTAATTCTCAATGACCAATGTTGCAAAATTAAAAACATCTATGTAATTAGAAGAAATGTAGGATTTCTTACAAAGTAGCATAGAGCTCTCAGACAGCCACACAACGTCTTGAAATTTAAGTATCTGGCATTTCATAGTGTGTTGACTCTGGACTCACCTGCAGATCTCACTTCCCAGTTCTATTTCTGCGGCTCACCTCTGTGATTCTTTGCCCCCTTGCCTTTTATGGTAGTCAAAAACCACAGGCCAGAGCAGTGAAAAGGCATAAAGCAGGGTCTAGGATTTTCTGAGCAGAAGCCCAAGTTCTGTCCACACACAGCTTCAGTTTCCAATTCTCTGGATAACCTTGACTAAATCACCAAGGAGAAGGGACTGCTCATAGGTTGGCAGAATAGAAGCATTTGGAAGATATAAATACTAAGTTATAATTCTCTTGAAACTTGTGGGGGTGAGAATATTACTGTCACTTAACCTAAGCCTGGTGAGGCAACGTCCATTAGAGTCTCTTTAAAAGTTTCCTTTATGGGAAATTATTTCATTCCTATTCTTCGTCAGGTTGCATTTATATTTATTTCTTAAGTATGATTGGAGACTTTAGTCCCCATAGTATATAGAGAAAGATTGTACCTCAGGGATTTCTAAGATGCACCTGTAGTAGACACTTCATGGGAATTATGTGTATGTTGTCAGGGAAAGAAGAAGGAAAGGGGGTCCAGTGGGTATGGGTCTATATAAAATCATGCTGTGAAATTGGTGGAGAAAATCACAAGAGAAAAGTACAGTCCAGTTCCAGCAAAACTGCTACCAGTATATGGAGCTACTGGAACTCTCATATACTATTGCTGGGGTTGCAAAATGATATCAACACTGGAAAGCGGCTTGGCAGTTTCTTAAAAAGTTAATAAACATTTACCATATGATCCATCAATCACATTCTTCCAAGAGAAATGAGAATATAATGTCCACACAAAGAATGGCATGCAAATGTTCATTGCAGCATTACTGACAATTTCCAAAAACGGTACATAATCCAAATGGTCATCAACTTGTGAAAAGGTAGACAAATTGAGGTAAATTCATACAATGGAGTACACTCAGTCATCAGAAGGAATAAGCTATTGATGCATGCAATAGAATGGATTAATCTCAATACCATCACACTATAGTCAAGAAGACAGACATGAAAGCTTACACTCTGCATACTTACATAAGGCATTGTCATGTGGTGTTCTGGAAAAGGCAAAATTATTAAGGTCAGGAAATAGATCAGTGGTTGCCAGAGCCTGGGGGTGAGGGGTGGGGAGGAGAATGACTATGTAGGGACCCAAAGGAGGTTTGGAAGCAATGGGAATATTCCACAGATCTTAATTGCTATAGAGATCACATGACTATGCACATTTGTCAAAACACTCCAAACTGTATACTTAAAAGGTGAATTTTATTGCATGTAAATTATACTTTCATACATCTGACAGAAGAAAGAAAGAAAGAAAGAAAGAAAGAAGAAAAAGAAAGAGGAAGGAAGGAAGGAAGGAAGGAAGGAAGGAAGGAAGGAGGGAAGGAAGGAAGGGAGGAAGGGAGGGAGGGAGAATGAATTGACTGTCTACTATCACTCCATGGTCATCGTGATGGAATAATATACATATCACTGGTCTCAGTTTCCAATAGGTAGCTATTCTCTTAGTCACTTTAGGATATTAGGAAGTGCCATTAAATCTTCCTACTTTATTGTGGGTGGCATGCTTTCAGACCACAAAGAAGGAGTACAGTTCCTCCCACTCCCAAAATGTGCCTAATCCAAGGAACTTGCTAGTGGCACAGAAACTGTTATTGATTAAGCTCATAATTCATTAAATATTATAAAAATACACATTCCCTATGTGTACAGTGCTTACACAGTAAGTCTGCACTAAAGCAAGTCTCCCACAGTCTTAATCAGACTTATACTACACAGTAACATATATCCTGATCATGCTATGGTATAGGAATCTCAAATTGATTGACACCTTACCCAAAACTTTCAATAAGTGGCTTTTAGATTGAAAGAAAATGACATGATTATGAAACATTATCTTCTCTTAATGAATCCTCATGTAGACTTCACGAGCTGACACACACAGTTTATGTATCCCTTATTCCCCATGTCATATACTTGATTAATGGATGCCCTCTGGTCCTTTTATTCTGAACAGCATACAAGCTTGGGGGGAGGTATGGTCTCCGTGGAATCTAGAGCCCATGTTGGCTGTTAATTCTGGAAATAATTCAGTATTCATCTTTGCATGATGAGAGCTGGCATAGAGCAGTGCTCATTACTGGCTCCAGCGGTCTTGTGGGAGAGTGCAGAGTGGTTAAAAGATGATAACTGTATTGCCTGAAGGAGATAAGTCCCCTTCTGCCAAAATAGTGCTTTGTATGTAATTAGTGTAAAAATTAAGAGGAATAGAGCTTATCCTTACAATCATCTTTTGCATTAAAAAAGAATTACAGTGGAAGAACAAAGCAGTCCCTGCAGTGAAGTGAATTGCTTTCTCTACATTTTCATTAAATCAAAGACTCGGCAGTTCGCCATCTTGCAGACACTATTGTGGTCCACTACATGAGATTTTTGGGAAAAAAAATAATGAAGCAAACATTATTTTTTTCCCTTCACGGGATTAAAACTGCTTTGTGATTATCTGAGATCAGAATTCCCTGTTTATGCATTTTTTGTGCATGTGGTTTCGTTGGTTTCCATTTCTGAGATTTTTGAGGACCAGGAAAAGGATCATGTAACTCACCAAATCTAAATATAATGCTTGCAAATGGTGGGTTCTGACTACAAGTTGGAGTGACTGGGCTTTTTCAGGGACCTACATAAAGAAAAAATTGAAGAAATTACTTCCAAATAAAAGAAAATGCAACCAGAATTTACTACTTGACACTTCTATCTACAAAAGAGAATGACTATTACTTTCTTTTGCCTTTAACTGCCTCACTAAATTAAAAGATCACTTTAAACAGTTTGGGTCTAGACCTTTTCTGTTCCTCAATTCAATCAAAATTCAAGAGCCATCGAGTTATCCCCATAAGTTTCCATCACTTGTCTGTGTTGTAGTTCTTCATTTTGTAGGTCAGATGAATAATAACTGGATAATAAGTCTTGTGTGGCCAAGCCAAGGGAAATTATGGACACCTAGGATCTATTTAGAAGGAGTCAGGGCCACCCTTTGACTTTCAGGCATAACTTCACTCAAATGGCCTGAACCATAAGAGGTTGGAACAGGAAAGGGGAGGTTGCTAGAGAAAAAAAGTTGATAGAACCATTCCCTAGACGGTGATTGCTCCAGAAATGAGTGAGTATGTTGTAGAGTTCTGATTATCAAAGATAAACCTAAAGGCAGAATTGCTCCCCAGCCTTTCTCTCCTCTTGCTTTTGTGTGTGCTTCCTTTCTCTTCTGTTTCCTCTCTTCACCCCAGCTTTTTCCTTCTCATACAGACAAAACTAATAGACAAATGGGAAGACGCAGGAAAGAAAATATTGCCCTACCCTTTACTGAAACAGGGCTGTCATGACAAATGTAGACCTTGCAGAAAAGATCCAGATTCAGTTTAAGCAATGCCTGCAAATAGCCATTCCAAGATACTCTGCTTTGCTCAAGAGAAGGCTTGGAGCACAAGCATCTATGAAGATCAAGTATATTGTAAACTAAGGTTGACTACCTTTTTTCCTGAATGTTTTTTTGTTGATAACACACATACACACAGAATGCATCTATGAACTGCAACTAACTCAATATGCAGACCCAAAGTAGCTGGTAACATTGCATTCCCATTTGGCCTGCTGATTGAGGCTCACACCAGCTGGAGATGTGGAAAACAAGAACTGTGGTTTGACCAAAGCCAGGAGGGGATGGCATTTCTATGAAAGAGAATTACTATTTCTTTTGCCTTTAACTACCTAGTTAGTCATTTCTAAGAAAATATCTGTCAAGGGATCAGTTCTTGGGACAAGGGCCATGGATGCTTTAGAAGACCATATTGTTACAAACATAGGATTTTAGATGCATTCCCAGGGGGAGTTTCTATTCGTAACCAGAATCCAAACACTCACATCAGTTATTTGGAATAACCAATGAGCAGCATGTTCATTTTAAGGACATTTCAATGGAAACCATAATAAGAAACCTATGAGCAAAGATCTAATAAACTATTGCATGGACAGGAATTGTCCTTGGATAAGCTTATTAAAGGAATTTTACTACTGTATCTTGACAGGGTAAGGATTTTTTTTTCCTATCTCAATAATGAGAAATAAAATCTGGGTAGGAAGAAAGAAAAATTAAAAATAATCCAAGATCAAAACAGAGATGAAAAATGCCCTGAGAGAAGCACAATAATTGGGTCTACAAAGCCAGGTAAGTGGCTGCCAACATGTCTCCCTCGAGATGAGAAGAAGGGAAGGTCCTGCTGTCACAGATCATGGATCCATTGCTCCATGATCATGATCTATAGTCACAGATCACAGAACCACCATTCAGGAGCAACAGCACATTGCTGACAAACTCAATGGACTGGTGGGGCCTCACCAAATTTGAAGCAGCAGGTTCTATACTTACAAGCATATTTCAACTTTTGACTTAGTGAGTGTCATTCTTTGACATTCTTTGAGGTTGAAATCTCCAACTGTGCTGTGTTAAACTCAGGACCATTATAGCACAGCTTTAGCAAGCTATTGATTTTAAATTTTTGTCAGACTAAAATAAACTAAGATCATTCAGAGAGAAGCAAAGAACTCATCTTCTAAAAATAAAGTTAAGGAACTTGGTGCCTTCTTTTTAACAGAGAAATGTGTGGGCAGAGCTTTATGTAAGTGGCATAAATGTAGAAGTCTCTGCAGTGTTAAAAATTATAAGTTATTTACTATATGGAAATTTAGGTGATCTCACCACCTGATTTCTGTTGTTTTGACATCGGATATACCTGACAGGAAAGACATTGTAAAAGTGTTTCTGTACTCAGAGTGTCTCTATTGATGGGATCAGTCGGATGCACAAGCCATGGATATAACCCATTCTCAACCTATAGTTTTATGATTTTAGTTCTGTCCATACTTCATACAGAAACTTCTAGAAGGCTCTGACCTGATTACAACATATTCAAAATTTTATTATCTAAATTTAAATTATCTAACCTTAGTCACTCCTTTCTTCCTTCATGTATTCATTCATACATTATATCATGCATTTAATTAGCCAATATATTTTGATGGCCTCCTTCAAATGATATCTAATTGAGTAAAAATGATCTCCCATCTCCTACCCCTTCTAAGCTCCCAGACAAGAAGAAGAGAGTGACAAGTAAAAAGTATCTGTAATTTCAAGAGAACAGACCTGGAGGCCTTGCTTCCTCTCATCTCCATCATATCTTCATTCCAAATGGATTCATTTCTCTGTCCATGCTGCCACCAAGCCTTCCTTTCCAGTTATTCACAGCAGAAGGACTCAATACATGCAGTTAGAATCAATACAGTGTTGTTTCATGGTCTTCTCCTTGGCCTTTCATTGACCATGCACACATTCTTTGCTCTAATCCCTGCACCAGCCCCAGCTGTGTCCCGGGGAGAATACTGCACAAACATCATCTACCTTCTTTATTTAGACTTAACAGTGGTGACTTCCTACACAATAGACTTTTATGAGCTAGAACATTTGGCTATTTTCATGATTATTGGTTATTTCTAACACCCTCAAAGGTCTTTTCTCTTATAAGCAGTTATATATGGATCGCAGGGCTGATCACTGTGCCTGACTTAAATGAAGTGTCATTTATGTAATGGCAAACAGTCCTTTACTTGTCTAGCTTTATCCCTTTAAGAAGCTTTTATCCTTCTTGTGGTTTGGGGATGCACCTTTAGTACTTGCTGGTGTATGAATTTAAACTTTTCCCAAGTTTCTAATAAGTCTCATAAAATATTGAAAACCACAATAATTAAATGTTATCAAATGAAAAGTAATAACACAGTGGAGAATATCACAGTTTCTAGGCCTCCTCTTAGTACCTGACAAAGGAGAAAAACAGCCAACTATTCACTGGGACCATGAGCGGGAAGGAAGAACAAACTATCAGACCCTTGCTTTTGACCAACTAGCTCATCTCATTTTCTTAGCATGCAGAATGCTTCATTTAGAAAATATTCATCACCCTTTTTCATGGTATTTGGTTACCATTTTATAGTATTCTTGAGCAGCCAATTACTTGTGCCTTGGATTACCAGGGTCATAAATATGGAAAATTTACTAATGTCCCAATTCATTTTCAGAAATAAGTACAGATAAATATCCAGGTAAATGTAGCCATGATTCTGATCTTTTTGAAGAAATCATTATTGTAGTCTATTAATCTTATATACCAAAATCCCTGGCATAAATCTGTTTATTTATGGCTTCACTTGAAAACCCTTAACAAGCATATCACCAAACACAGCAATCCCCTGCTTATCTATGCAGCTCCTGTGGTTAAAGTTTAAATACACCCAACAAACTAAGAAAACTCCCATCATCTCTGGGATTAAAGTTTCATTTGGTTGTGGAATATATTGACTAATGCAAAGTTGACTTCAGTTAAATGTCACAAATATTTACTGAGCCCACTATGGAACAGACACCAAGTTTGACCCTCTCAGCTGCCCACTCTCCATTGCCATCAGTTCTAGCACTGCATAAACCAGGCCAACCATCACCTCTCACTAGCACTGTGGCTACCATCCTAGAACTGCTCCCATCTCTGACACCTGCCATACATTCTTCATTGTCATCCTTCTTTTTAAGCTTTAGTTGCTCCAAGTTCAAATGCAATAGTCAACCAGGCTTTGGATGATCATGTAAATCTTTCTTTACTTATGATTTATATTGAAATCAGGATTTTTAAAAGTAGTTGGGAAGGAATTGGTTAATAAAGGATGATTATTTTCCATAACCATTGAAATCAATATGTACATCTCAGCTTCATTCTGTGAACCAAAAAAAAAAAAAAAAAAAAAAAAAACTAACAAAACCACGGTCTTCTATAAGGATTCAAAGAAGGTACCACAATGTTGTTACTCCTGCTTTCTAATTAGCCTGTCTACTTAAGCAAAAGAGGACAAGGATGTAATATGCTAATTTTTGTTCTCTGAGAGGGGTGTCTTCTAAAATACAAACCAAATTGTCTTGGATTTTAGAGTGGGAAATGTTAATCTCAAATAAGCAATATTTTAGGTATTAGTTTCATAACAAATAACTTTGGTTAATACTAAGCTTTGAGTTTATTGCTAAACTCAAAAAATTCTATTAATCTCTTAATGTAGAATTTCTAATTAAAAATAACTCAATTTAGTTGAAATTTCAAATAAATGGAAAGATTTAATAATAAACCTTCTGACTAAAGGTATTTGTTAAAACTGCTTCTAAATCTGATATCTGCTTTATAAAAACTGCTAAACATTAAGAAGAAACCATGAAAAGTCAAGAAAGTCAAACAATATTTGAGGTAACAATGTTATAATGATTTAAAATTTTATTTTTATTTGTAAACTGCACAAATAATACATGAATATAAATAGTAAGTATTAATGTCAATATAAACATTGCAAATACAGACATAAATATGCTTTTTAAAAAAGAAATTGTGCTTCTCACCATCACATAAGTTCTACTGTATTCTTCAGAGGAAATCTTTGCTAATTTTTGTCATTCATTTTTCACAGTACCTGTATGCATAAGCATTCATATACATAGTTATAATGTATTTTTCATGCAAATGCTAGGAACAATACATAGTGTTCTGAAATTTGTTTCTTTCTCCTAATAATACATCCTGAAAAAATTCCATCTCAATACGCATACATTTACCTAATAGTTTTAATTACTACAATAGTATTGATAAACTCACAATTGGTGGTCATAAAGATTGTTTCCAATTTTGGACTATTCCATCTTTTTTACAAGAAACATCCTTATAAATATGTTAGCTGTGAAATGGCACCAAAATGTTACCAGATATTGGTTCAGTAACCTCGGTACTTGAGTTCAACAAAGATAGAATTTAGAGCCAAGCAACTCAAATTATTGAAAGAAAAAATAAAACCCAGAAAACAATTACAAAGAAACATTTATTTAGAAAGTCACAGAGGTAGCAAACAGGAGCCAATTGGGTTGTAAGGGCTCCTTTCTTTTTACAGAGGCAAAAGAAAGGTCCTTGGAGTTTAGGAAAAAGAAAGACAAAGAGGATGTGCCTGGGGGAATAAGAGGGAGAACAGGCAAGGGCATTTTCTGGATAGGAGTAAGAAAGTGCACCCTGGGAAAAGTGGGTGAGGAAAGGCCTAGCAAAGAGGGTTGGGGGTGAGTGCTTGTCTCCAGGGGCTCAGGGAGGGATCTCAATAGGATATTCATCAGCTTTCCAGGTGTATCCTCTTAGGGTCATAACTGACACCCTCTTAGGTTAATCTGCCAGTTAATCTCTACTGATTAACTGGCACCAGAGCAGGGTCCTTAGTCAATGTAGCTGGTCCTGTGGTAGCACCATCCAGCCTGGCCTTACTATTTTTCTGGGCCTGTAGCTCAAATACAACTGAGGCCTAGATGTTATCTCTAGGGTCTAATGTGCAAGGGAGTGGTTATGCAGGGGGTTCATATGAGGTCATTCTCAAACCCCCTTGTTCCTCCTCTAAGGGCATCTACTAGTGATATGAAAAGTCAGGAGGTCTAAACTGCACAACTAGCAATATGATAAGGGAAGAAAGATCACCGTGGGTGGGAGGTCCCACTCTATAATTGTTCGTTGCTAGACACCCCAGGTTTTCTGCCCTGCTGACCTTACATATGCGTGGCCTATCATTCCTACCCTGCTTATGCCTAACTGCTTACTACAGACACAGCTTCAAATACATGTGAGAGTATCCTGTAGTTTAGATTTCTAAAAATTGAATGCTGAGTCAAGGTGCATTTTTAATATTGATTAATATCACCAAATTGACCTTCCTTAAGAGATATTTTGCCAGTTCAAAAGCCTACTAACAATATTTGAGGTATCTGTTTTCCCATTTATTTATACATTGAATATTACCAGTAATTTTTGTTGATTTGAAAGTTAAAAAAATATCTCACTGTTTTCATTTTTATTTCCTTAATTACTAGACAAATGAGAATTCTTAGGTATTTATTGGCAAGAAGGAATAACTTCTAAATCCTAAAATAAAACCATGAAATAATCATGATCCCTTCCATAGTCTGTTCTTGTACAGCTAAGTTTCAATGGACTCTTTCCCTCTTTCTTTCACATACTCTCTTATTTCACCTTTTCATGGATTAGTACAAAGAAGGGAAAACATGCGGTACCTTCTTTTGGAAGAATGCCAGTGCCAGAGCATGGTAGTAATAATACAGAAATTTATATCATCCATAAACCTTTTATAGTATCATTAGTGGAGTTATTAATACTACCCAAGCCTAGCTTTCTTTACTGCTTTAAACACAGCTTGTGACCCCATAAATGACATCAGTAATAATCCTTTAGGGCATCTTGTATACAAAAGCACTTGAGTCACTTTAGCTAGGGTTTAATCAGAATCTCATTAAAAAAACAAACAAAAAAAAGATTATTTTTACTTAGAAAGCAGAGGGATAACCCTTTGGTGTCTTCCAATTATAATTTTGGATTTTAAGAGAGATTGACTGGTTTAGATGTGCCTAGGAAGAATGGATTGGTGAAAAACAGAAAAATTATAGATAGTATCAATGCAGAGTTATTCCTATTAGCCAAAGATCTCCTGCCTATTTCAACAACTAGGTGTCATTTACATATGATTTTCTTCTCTTTTATGGAATTTTTATGAATTTATTCCAAAACTAAAGTGAGTTTGGTATACTGTACTATATGTCTCTTATCTGTTCTTCAAAAAGTAATGAATATGACCAGGAGAGTAGGTTCCATGATTCCAAAATCAGTATAAATTAGCAACATGGATTAGATGACTAGTGTGGGAATCAGGACAGTAAAATTTGGCTCAAGGATGATCTCTACTGTGGTTATGTTCCTTCCTTAGGCAGATCAACTTAGATCTCTGAAACTCAGATTTCCTGACTGATAAAAACAGGAATGGGTACCAAATCAAAATTGTTCATTAACATATATTGATTAGCTTATGTGTTCAGAGATGGTGTCATTAAAATATTTATGTATTTGACTTTTGAGAGAACATCTTTAATTATATATAACTTTTATAGAGTCAGGTATTAATTTACTTAATCCTTAGCATTGAATAAAATCAGTCTAGTCCAGAATGAGTAAGATTTTTCTAAAGCAACCAGAGAAAACTCAATTCGTTCAACATGGATGAACACTGACAGAGAGAACAGTACAACTAAAGGAGGGATTAAAAAAATGTGCACAGTGAGTTTGTTTGATTTTATGACCACACTGTGCACCACCATTTCAAGTACCACCCAAGGGAGAAAAGGAAAGGAAATGAGAATAAACAATACAGCTACATCATCTTTAAACTTAAAACCACTGTATAGATCATTTTATAGATAAAGAAACTAAGGCTCAGAGAAATTAATTAGGTTGTCAGAATTATATAGTGGTTTCTGGTTACAATATAGCCAGTCACATCACTCTCATTCTAACAACAATAACATATAAAATCATAGTTTTTCTGAGCCTACCCATAAGCTAAGGTAGAAATGAAATCTAAATATATGACATCCAGAAAATTCCCTTTGTAAGAGTGAAAAGAGTCACAGCTTCTTCTATCCCTTACACAGTGACAGGAGAAGAAATCTACAAAGAACAAGATAAGAAAAAACAGCAATAAAACTTTAGGTTTCAATGGCCACATGGGTGTTGGTATAACAAATTATTTCTCAAGGACTCCAGTCACAGAGCAGGTCTACACACACCTCAAACTACATGCCATAGGTTTTTGCCTAGTGTTGGGCATGTAGTATACCGAAGGCTGAAAGATGGAACAGAAGGGATAAAATAGATTTTATCTGAAGTGTGTGAAGCCTCCCCAAGTGCACAAGAGTCATCCTTTGAAGGTGAAGAGAGCAGTGCAAGAGATCCAACAAAAATTAACTTGAGGCGCTTCAGGCTTTCAGCTGCCAAGGGTTGGAGGCATGATAAGAGAGATGAGGGAGATTTTCTAAATGATACATTTTGGGAAGAGAGAGATTTCTACAGGAGCAGAAAGCCTACTACAGGACTGGAGAGCAAATAGAATTCTCACAGCTACCCAAACAGTAGTCAACTGAGCTGTAAAGGAGGTATATATTTTAGTGGTTCAGAAAATTGGTTGCTTGGTTATAAAGTGCAGGTTTCTATAATCTCATCAATCTTCAGATCCCAAATCTTGAAAAAGGGTAAATACTGATCCTGCTTTGAAAATATTTGAAGCCTATTGTGAACTAAGTCAAACTAAAGCTGCAAGAAAGCCCAGTCCTTATGATCTGCCCCAAACCAAGTAACATGGAACCTATTTTCATGTCACATTCATTACTTTTTGAAGAACAGATAAGGGACATATACAGTATAAGCATACTAAACTCACTTTATTTTTGGATTAAATATTGATAAAATCTCACAAAAGGGAAGAAAACCATATGTAAATAAGCAGATCTTTAGCTGAGAGGCATAACTCTGCATTGATACTGGCTACAATTCTCCTGTTTCTCATTAACCCATTCTTCCCAGGTCCATCCACACTAGTCAACCTCCCCTGAAATCCAAAATTATTATTAGAAGATGCCAAAGCTTAGTCATGAAGCAGCCTTGCCTTCTCAAGTACCATCCTTGTCATAGGCAAATACTTGTATGTTATCAGCAAATATAATTAGTAACTTTAAAACTTACAATTTTGCAGTATGTATTTACAACATCTTCTGGCAAAAGACGAAAAGTGATAGGTAAAGGTTAAAAGAGGTGGCTTGTTTTGACCAAGCACTTTGACTCCACTTAAAAAAGTATCTGTGGTCACTCCATGGTATAATGTTGGTCAACCTAATTTTAGGTGGAACCAAAAAGGACAATAACGTGGCTTGTTTATAGTGAGGCTGATTAGAGGAGGAAAAAGTGTTGGTGGAGACTCTAAGAGTTGCATATCTCAACTGTAGAATTTCCATTTCTACACTATCCAGACCAGGGACTCAGAATATACTTAAATATGTTGAACTCATTATATTCCAGGAAATAGCATCCCCATTTTGGGCAATTCTGACCATTAAATTTCTTCCTCATAACAAGGCAAATTTTGTTGATGCCCAGTATTTTAAATCTATTTCAGGGGGCTCCATAGAATATTAAGTTTCTCTTTTACAAAATAGTTGTTGAAAGAAACATCATGCACACTGTTTTCTTCTAGGCTAACTGAATCCAGTCCTTCAAAAGTCATTCTTTCTCCATTCTAATTACTCTCCTTTCCTCTCAATATCTGCATTTAGGTCATTTCCCTTTGAGAGAAGTATCCACTTCTCTTTCTAAATATTATATTCTTATTAAAATTTAAACATTCTCTTGATTTTTTGTACTCATGACTCATTGAACCTAAATTATCCCAAATTAAAAAGTATTTGATTGATTTTCTTACATATTTCTCTATCTTTATTTTATAAAAGCATTTTCCCAAGCAGCTAATTCCATAACTTTTAACTTCTGATACCTGACCAGAATTCCTTCCACTGTATTATGAACTCACTTCAATCTAATTATCTTTTGTATCCCTCAAAGTCACTGTAAGTCATCTTAAATCACCAAAACCTTTCCATCTTTAAGGAACACTGCGTACTTTTTACAGCTTTCTTCTCAGGCTCTGTTTTCTCTTGTCCATCGTAGCTTTCACTGCCCACCTCCACTCTCTTGATCTCCCCACACTCCCTAAAAAATGTGAAACTCTAAATTAGATGCTATTAAATGTAGTATAACAGACAGAAGTTGATCTTTTCTGAGCAGGCCTCCCTATCCTTGTGCTAGCTTAGACAAATCTTACTTTATCATATTTCTTCTAGTCATTCAAAACTTACTGGAATGGTTAAGAAAGCAAAGGTCTTTGCATATCTCTCACAGTTGGAGCATGAAATAGTTGTGTGGTTCATTGTAAAAACACAGAATAAAAAGGATAGATTAAATTTCATTAAGAATTTGCCTCTTGACCCCTGGCTGGTGTGACTCAGTGGATTGAATGCCAGGCTTCAAACCAAAATGTCGCTGGTTCAATTCCTGGTTGGAGCACATGCTTGGGTTGCACACGTCTATGTTCCTCCCTCTCTTTCTCCATCCCTTCCCCTCTCTCTAAAATTAAATAAATAAATCTTTAAAATAAAAGCATTAAAAATAGAAGAATTTGCCTCTTGAGTTTTAAAAGGGAAAGTGCCAGAATATTGGACAAAGGACGAATGATCTCTGTTTTAGTCTGGTTCTAAGTACCTCTTTTCATTGGTCTGTGACAGACTGGTTACCAATTGCAGAGACGATTTAGCCTTAAAAAAATAAAAATAAAAAGCAGTATTTGCTTTAAGCAAGTTTCTTTCCAATTATAGTCCCATCGTTCTAGGTAGTGATCTTTTTAATTTGCTATGGTATATTTAGATTCCAGTTCCCTTTGGTGTCTACCATGAACTATGAAAAAGTGTTCTCTGCCTGCTTAGGGATGGTGCTTCATTGGCTCAGTGTGAAGGGGCAGTGGGTACACAGATCACACCAGCCTTTAGCAGGAAGAAAACATCTAGGTTAAGTGCTGTCTATAAAGCCTTTCCCCATTCTCCTTCACTTTCTTGCTTACTGTCTCATATAGTTAAACATCTTTTTGTTGCCTTGCTGGGCTGTGTGGATGTTGAATTATCTTATGCTCATTATTGTAAGGTGTGGGTGTTCTACTACAGCAGTAACTTTCCCAGTCTTGTAACCCGAGTATCACCCAAAACTGAAAACTGCAGCTAATCAGACCCCCATCACTGCCCACTCCCATTTCCTTCTGTGAAGATCCCTTGGATAGCTAAATACCAACACCCCCTATGACTTGGTGATTTGGATTTTTGACGTTTCTGTGAAGTTCTGTCCCCTTACCTTCCCTACTCCAGGTCTGTCCCCTTACCTTCCCTACTCCAACATTGGAACGTGCCTTCTCACTGCCTTCTCCATGCCTCTCTCGTCAGAGTGCCTTGTGTTTAGGTCATCTGTTTGCCCGTGAGTGGGAGGATAGTTCTATCTTTGGGCCTTGTACTTCTACAGCTACTTTTAAAAAAAGTTTTCCCATCCTTTTGCTTTTGTATGCAATTCAGCCAACCATCTTGTTGACACACATTTCTTTTTAACCTTCAGAGCATATTTTAGCACATTTTATCTTTCTCATGATGCTTTTGCTCTATCAGTTGTTTTTAAATGGGAAATCACAAGTAAGGAGAATCATATGAAGAAAAACCAGATCCTTTTTTATAGAGAAAATTCCTACAGTGAGTGTCAAGGAAAACCCTATCTAAACCATAGTCAAGAAGTGAGAGACTTGACAGTACCTATTAAGAAACCCAGACAATACAAGACAGATATAAGATTTATCGCAAAGATGTCTCTCTTATCTTGGTGCCAGGATTTTTCAGCACCTCTGTGAGGAGATCTGTGCTCTAAACACCCAGCTCTGTTATTGACACATAATCTTATGCACCCATGGTGGTTGTGCAACTCATTTCTTTAAAATTAAATGTAGATAATAACAAAATAGTTTTGAACATTCTTCTTTTTTTAAAATGATAAAATTGCTTTTTGTTATATATTTATTAAATATAATCATTTATAATTTATAAAAGAAACAAAACAAAACACTGACCTAATATACACAAAAATTTCCTGATAATGGTAATTTAAAACAGCTACTCCCACCCCATTTGTGTCCATACCAAAATTCAATCTAGATTGGTTTAATCTTGAAGTGTAATCCAATAAGACTAAAGACCAAACACTTCAGGTCTTGGACAAAATCATAAAATACTCATAAGCCTTCTGGGTCCTTTGATTGATTGACATCAATAAGGGAACCAATTTTTAATGTTGTAAAAGAAATGTGTTCATCTCCAGTGACTATTTCAAGCTCCTGCTGGCCCACTTGGTCAGGAGGAGGCCACAAGGCATCACCCTCTTTGGTAGTCTCACTGTCATCAATTATTCTCTTCAATTCCTCCATCACACTTTTATGTACATAAGCTTCTTTTCTGATCATGACATCATTTTTATAATTGCTGTTATTGGCATATGTCAATTTCCCATCAGGTCAGAACTCAAACTCCAGGAATTTGTAACTCAAATTCGTGGCCGAATTTGCCCTTGTGACCCACATAGTAATACAAAAAAGTCACTCTCCATGGGTAGCAAAAAGCCACTGAGAGGGAACTTCAACAGCAAACCGTACAACCACTGTACACGCATGGCAGTGACATTTGAACATTCTTCTTAGGGGGAGCCATAATAAAAAGGCAATGTACACATTACCAAGAATTTTAATGAAGATCTTTTAATGCAGAATATACATGATTGAATCTATTTCTTTCTTTTTTTAGACAGAGATTAAACTAATTTTTTAAATTAAATGCATGTATGCTCCTCCCATACCTGGGGACCAAGGAGCAGCTGGCAGAAACCAGGTTTATCTCGAAGGTTTGGAACAAGGATTGGCTCTGCATCCCTTCTAAATATCAATATTTTACCAAGCCACCTCCCTTCCTCTTAGTCTTTATGGGAGTTGAGGAGGTAGTTTTATTATTTAAATAGTTGAATAGGTTGATTTGAAGAATCCTATATCCTATAAATAAATTATTCCTCTACTTTCCATTTTTTATTTAGTGTATTTTGCTAAGATGAGTCTCCAATAGCATTTTACATTGCTGGAATCCAGACGATGAGTATGTATCAGAATGATCTCATGAGGGTTTCTAATTTTTTTGTTTATAGACATGATATTGGCTATATGTTCTGAAAAACCTTCCCCATTACAGTACCTGTAAGATTATGGAATAAAATGTTTTTAAGTTTTTTTTTTTTTTTTTTAAGTATAACTCATCTTACAGGAACTTATGGGAATGTGTGGGGACAGAGATGAGCTATAAGTCAGAAGTTCGCTGGACACACTATTTATCCTCAGAAACATAAGAGCTGATGCCGCTGGTTGGAACCTGGTTTTAGAGTGCTGGGTTGCATAGTGCATGGTGGTCAGAAGGAAAAGGCTGGGACACCACAGTATGGGCTGTAGGACCAGAGACTTAGAGTAAGTTCAGGACTGTCAAAGGGAAGCACTCTCCATAGATGAACTAGAATAAACTGGCCCACAAGAAGAAGAGATATGAATACGTGACTGTTTGAGCTTTGTTCTCATTAGAGCAGAATCATTAGAAACCAATTCCCTCCTAAAAATTTCTGACCACACGCCCACATGGGTGCATAATTGGGACCAGAAATGAGAGTATCCATATGAATTAAAAAATACTGAGGCTAAAATTTTAAGTAGTCTCAGATAGTTTCTCAAGTTCCAAAGAATATGCCCTAATAATTTTTTTAATGTTAAACTGAGAGGAAACAAACCACTATGAGTTGGTGCCAGCATAAAAATAAACTTCAGAAACCAACCTGTAGAGATTACAGATATTGGAATTACCAAATACAAAATTTAAAGTAAATGTGCTTAATATGTTTAAAAATATAAAAGAAGGTTTTCATTGTGTGACAAAAGAGAAAAAAAAGTTTAGGTCTGAATCAAAAAAGGAGTTAAATAAGATTTCTAAAAATAAAAAACATGATACTTGAAATTAGGAACCCAATCTAGAGGTTAAACAACAGGTTCAATTCCAATAAAGAGATAATTAGTGAACCGAGTTCTTAAAAGTTTATTCAGGATATGCCATAAAATGATCAAGATAAAAATACGAAACATGTCAATTGACATGGAGATGAGAGTGAGAATGTGCCACATGCACTTGTATTCTGGATGAAGTTTATGACAGGAACAGAAGAGAGGCACCAAAGAGATGATGGCAATAAAATTAATATAAGACCCAAATCCTTGGATTCTGAAAGCCTAGTGAATGTGAAGCAAAGTAATAAAAATAAGATCACATTAAGACACATTATGATACAACTAAAGAATACCAAAGGAAAGAGATCTTAAACACAAGAGGAAATAAGGACTACCCACAGAAGAATAACAATTAGATAAACAATGACATCTAGAAGATAGTATAAAAGTGCCTTTTAATTGTGTAGAGAAAATAAAACCCACAATTATATATAATAAAACTATCCTTTAAAAATAGGGAGTACGCTAAAGATATTTTCTCACAAATAAAAATAGAGTTTACTAACAGCCTTTCAGTAAGGGAACTGACTGAAGTAAGGTTTAGGACAGAAGAGAGACTGCTGAGTAGAAACTACTAAACATAAAGGCAAATCTATGCAAATAAGAATTGTGTAAAACATAATGATAATGTTTATTTGTGAGGTTTAAATTTTAAAAGCAAATTGAAAACACAAGCAACACTAACATTTAAGTCAGGAAGTGATGGTTGAGATTAAAATGACCCTAGGTCCTTGTATTGATTTGGAGGAAGGTGCAATTAACTTTAGGTGTTGGAATATTACATTTCTTAAGTAACCACTAAAGGAATAGCAATAGAACACATAATTTAATACCCGTTGGAGAGAAGACAATGAAATAAGGGACCTAACTCAATAAATCCAGGCAGAGGAAATAAGTTCAGCAGGGAGAACAAGCAGTACCTGAGACAAATTAAGTCTACAAATAATAGCAAAATAAGTAGAACTACATCAGAAATTATACTGTATCTAAATGAACAAATATTTCCATTTTTAAAGATCAGCAGAATAAATTCTTTGTAATTCTAGCTGTATGGTGATTACAAAGATACACATGGAGTGAAAAGTTTAAAAGAAGATTAAAAGTAGAAGAATGGAGAAGATAAACTGGATAAACACTAAACAAAAAGAGAATTACTGTGGCTCTATTTGATTTTAAAAACTGACAAAAATATTCCTCAGTGATGAGAAGACTCACTACCTATTGATTTAAAGGTTTAGTTTAAAAAGAAGTTAATTTGTTGATGATGGTCATTCTGTCAACAAATCAACAAACAAGTGCTGCCTAGGATGTGGAGAAAAGGGAAGTCTAGTGCACTGTTGGTATAAATACAGACTGGTGAAGCCACTGTGGAAAACAATATGGAATTTCCTCAAAAAACTAAAAATAGCCCTGGCTAGTATGGCTCAGTGGATTGAGTGCCATCATTCGAACAGGGGGGTCTCTGGATCGATTCCTGGTAGGGGCTCCTGCCTGGGTTGTAGACCAGGTCCTTACTTAGGGGTGTCTGAGAGGTACCCACACATGTTTCACTTCCTCACTTTCTCCCTCCCTTCCCCTCTCTCAAAAAATAAATAGTCTTAAAAAAAAAAAAAATAGAATTGCTTTATGACCCAGCAACTCCACTGCTAGGATTATAACACAAGAATCCTGAAATGCCAGTTCAGAAGAACCTATGCACCCCTATGTCCACAGCAGTGCTCTTTATAATAGCCAAGTGCTGGAAGCAGCCTAAGTGCCCATCAATGGATGATTGGATCAAAAAACTTTGGTACATTTACCAATGGAATACTATGCAGCAGAGAGAAAGAAGAAACTCCTACCATTTGCAATAGCATGGATGGAACTAGAAAGTATCATGCTTAGTGAAATAAGCCAGTCAATAAAAGGCAAATGCCATATGTTCTCACTTAATACAGGAGGCTAATAAATGAGCAGAACAAAACCAGAGACATGGGGACAAAAAAGGAATAGAATGATGATAACTAGAGGGGAGGTGGATGGGAAAGGAGGGGAAGGGTTTAGTCAAGGAACTAATGTCAAAGACCCATGGACATGGACTATGAGGTGGGGGCTGACTGTGGGAGAGGGGACAGGGAGGGTGGAGCAGGGAAGAGTAATGGGGGAAAAATGAAACAATTGTAATACAACAACAATAAAAGGTAACTATTAGTAATTGATAAATCAAGAATATTGTAAAGTATATTTGCTAATTTATTTATTTTATTTATTTTTTAAAAGATTTTATTGTTTTAGAGAGAGAGGAAGGCAGGGAGAAAGAAAGAGAGGAAAGCATCTCCCACACCCCCAACTGGGGACCTGGCCCACAGCTCTGACCAGGAATTGAACCTGGTAACCTTTTGGTTTATAGTCCAGTGATCAACCCACTGAGACACACCAGCCAGGGTATTGTTTTTTTTTTAAAGAAATAACTTTTGGCTTGGAGGATTCTTTTTATATGTCTTTGTTTTCTATTTTCTCCACTTACCCTTTATTATCTCCTTCTTTATTCTTTCTTTGGGATTACAAAATTCAATAGAGTACAGAATAAACCAAAGACATTAATAAACCCAAGCATAAAAAGGCAATTTAAATACAACTAAGAGATAAATGGATATGGGTGTTCTATATTATTCATTATTATTAAATGACATTGTTTTCATATATATATATATATATATATATATATATAAAATATGCATCATGCACAAAAACATTTGTAATATAGCTACAGTTTTATAAACTTATCAAAGCCCTGTATTGTAAAATAACTTTGGTGATACTTTATCTTGACCAAATTAATCCCTAAAGGCTATTAGAGTAAGACTTATGTAATATTCATGGTTCTTTTGTTCAAATGAACTACTGACGCCTACTATTGTGTTTTGGCATTACTCGCCTGTGAGGATTTTTCTCTGATCTGACTCTAAAATGTTAAACATCCCTCTTGAAATCTATTCCAAAGTAAAAGAAACTATATGGCTCAGAATGCTGCAGTCCATCATGGTAACTCCAGATGTCTTGAAATACCACTAGCTATAAAGGTCTTTATTTTCTGAAGCTTACCAGCTGGCTTTGAAACCCATGACAGATAGCAAATAATTAGATGGCAAATGCATGTGTATTTTATGGCGTAATTTAAGCTAAAGTTCTACTCTCTGAAGTTAAGGTTTTACTTCTGCCTGGATAGTTGAGAACCATTATTGATGACATGGGGTGAAGTTGTCAGAATAAAACTTTTTTTGATGCTAAAACATGAATGGAAGAAATTGCTTTTTATAGAAAAAGTAGATATCATGAAATGACAACACTGTGATAGAGATCAGTACTCAAGAGCAGCCATCAAGAAACACTCTTTTCAAAATACATTCTTAGAACCCAAGCATATGCTTCCCAATAGGTTAGGAATCCAAACTGGTTAATTCAAGAAGAGCCAACTTAGCTAGAGATGCCTCCTGAAATAGAGTCAGTAGGGTAAAGTCTACAACTGACTCTGAATTTAATTGAACATTAACAGCTGCATTTTTTGCAAATTACTGTGAATCCATCTTTCTTCCTGCCATAATCTTTTGTTTGGATTCCTTCTTACAAGCAAAAGGTAAAAAGCATTCTCTATTCTTTGAGCTTTCATTATTTTTGCTAATCTTTCAGTATCAGGAAGCAGAGAGAAACTGGTTTCTCTCTTCGCCTGTCTTAGAACAGTGGATCTTTCAGCAAAGACCTTTATAAAATTCCTAGTGGACCAGCACACAGCTTACCCTAGTTACTGGTTCAAATTCTTTTGGGTAATTTAGAAAATATCCATTTCTAGCCATTTTCTAGGATGTTATAGTTCCTGACTAGGCATAGATAACAAATCACAATGCAAATATACCATGACAGGATCCTGAGTGAGGTTAGGACAGTCATACATTACTATTACCCATGGCCAGGAATAATTATTAAGGCCACAACTCTCACGGTGTTTCTAGTTGAAAGGGTACATGGCTCTACCACGCATAGATCAGGTTTTCCTTACATCTAGCCCAGGCAGTACCCAGGCTTCACCAGTGTATGAAATCACTCCCAACCACTCCATTAAAGGGGAATAACATACTAAGTGAAGCCTGTCACCAGCACCCAGAGACCATGCATGCTCTGAGACAGCAACATTTCCCCCAACTCCACTCTTCCCACTTGTTTCTATTAGCCCTCCAGAAGACAAGGGCATCCTGCACCTGGGTTTCTAGGGAGGGACACAGCAGGAAATCTTTCAGGGGTCAGGACATTGAATTACTGGCAAAAACAAAAACAAAAATATGCCATATCTGTATTTTTTAATAGTAGGATTCCAAAGGAATTGGTATGAAAATATCAACACCACAGTATGTAACATCCATAACTAAAAGCAGTAGTAGGTTTGAATATCAGGCCACATCAGGTCTTGTGGCTCAATCTTTTATAACTTTTGCCACCACTGATGAGGGAGGAAGGAAACCTCACCTTGATCACACTCAAGGCTCTGTCCTCCCCTGAGGGCTGTTGTCATGGTTTCAAGATCTTTTCTAGTGTCTCACAGGTTCTTTGATCATGGGCATGGGCAACCAGGAGATGTAGTTTCCACTGAATTACCAGTTGCCCTTTCTGCATGGCCCCTTCTTGTCCAGCAGCTCTTGGTGGTTTCTGATGCCGTGCCTGGGGTACAGCTGTATTCTTTAAGCTGCCTCCAATGGTAGCATTGGCAAGGCAGAGCAGGGCCCTCACTGCTCTGAAACTCATTACTCTTTCTTCTCTCCTCCTCATGGCTCTTGCTAGACAAGGAGGAACATTTTTGGGGGGTCAGTAATGAGTGCTTTTTTGTCCATCAGTTGTTCAAAGCTGTATATACTAAAGAATGCTTTCTCCCTTCTCTCTCTTCGGTAAATTACTCCTTAGCTTCGATGCTTTAGGAAAATAGAACCCAGAAAGATTTGCAAACTAATTCTACATTGGGCCTGATACATTTCCCCTGAGGCAGTAAAACGGAAAGTCAGAGACCAGTTTGAATAAGTGGAAAGCATGGGGAAACATGTAGGAAGACCAAAAGGAATTTCAAAACAGCACCTAGCCGCAAAAGTCAACAGGAAATGAAAACCAAAGAATGCAAGCTGTTCTCCTCCACACAGTAACTTTGATATAGATGCTTTAGGAAGGCACTTCTTGACTAGTGGCGCCCTGATTACTCTTTCTGTCACAGTGATTTGTTAGACTTGTTGAACACAGAAGTGACAAACTGGCAGTCTGCAGGCCAGATACGGACTGTAGATGGTGCTATGTTTGGACCACACAATGTTCATGAAAATTTGAATTCATGGAAACATGGAAAATGTCAGAACATTTTACATAAAAATATGGACTTTCAGCTTCTATTACAAGTCACAGCTGGCAACAGTGGGTCTGCTTGGCTGATGACAACAATCAGGAAGTGAGCCGTGTGAGGCTTACTCCCTCAACCAGAAGAACACCCTCCGGCTGGTCAGTGTCTAACTGATCCTCATCCCAGAGTTTGTGAGCCCTGGACTAAGTTTGTGCATTTTAACTCTGTGATGTCAAGGACAGGGTCTGTCTTGTTTATTACAACAAATACATTGTCTGGCACATGTTAGGATTGAATACGTATGTCTAGAATAAATAGATTCAAATTCCCACCTTCCAAAAAATAAACTCGCAACATTTTATTTTTATTCAGCTTTGCTTTGTTTCTTTCCCTCCAAAAGGATTCAATATGTTTACATGACAACTGTGTCCTGCCACTTATCTGCCATGTACAAACTCAGGCAGCATAACTTTTATCCTCGGTGGTCTCATGCCAGAAGACAGAGGATGAAGCCACATGGCCTCTCTGGCTTCCCTGAGTCACCCTGTCCAGGGCCACACTTGCCTTCTGTTTACACACACATACACACTCATGCGCACACACGCACAGCACCATCTCTACCATCACCACCACCATATACCCTGGCTATACCTCAGCTCCCTTCCATCCATGTTTAATGTCAGCCTCCCCATCCAGAATGTGAGCTGCAGGAGAGGAGAAAGAACAGATACTATTCCACTGTACCCATAAACCCAGCACAGAAAAGGGCCAAAACCCCCTTGTTACTTAAATTCCAGACGTTTCTCCAAAGCTCCATTGCAGGGCATCAAAATGTACTCTGCCTAAGCCTCCTCCATCTCAGCCAACACCCAACGCTGCTTTGCAAAACTATTCCTGTAGTACCACCTAAATCACTATGTCTTTTTCCTCTCTTCTCAGTCACCAGTTTTCTCTCTCTCTCTCTCTCTCTCTCTTTTTTTTTTAATTATTCCTAAGACAATACAAGTATTTATAGTATCTAAATTTACTCTGGAAGCATCTGCCTGGTTTTCAACCACGACATATGAGATCTGTCCCAAAAGTATCGGCTGTGCAAACTGTTTTAATTATATTGGCATTGGCTCGATAGTTTTGGGACAGACCTTGTAGGTATTTTGTTTCACTGTTTGTAGCACTAGTTCAATAAGCATTTTCTGAGCTGCTTTTATTTGCGGGGTGTCCAGTAAGGTGCTGGGGGAGAGAAGCGGATGAGCCTGGCAGCCCACGCTCTTTAGATAAGTGATCCATCTGAATAAACGTGCACGTTTTCCTTCTCATGGCTGCTACAGGCTTTTGATGTTTCCCAGGCAGCCTGAGCCACAGCGAGCTTTCCAGGGCTCGGGCCATCTTCTAAGGTCAGCATGGGCAAACAGTCTCTATAGGTTCCTGTTTTCCGCCAGGCATTTCCACCTTTTTTCCCATATCAAACCCCATGATATGTTGTCTCTCTCCCACTTCACCAGCCACCTTTTGGAAAGTTCTCATCTTCTCCCATGTGTGCAAGCTGGGATTTGTTCACTGCACATGTCCCCTGTCTCTGAGTCAATACCTGCTCAAGGAGATCATGCATGTACCAGCCGGAATGTTACCTCTCTTCTTCCTTCTCCTTCCCCTGAAATTGCTTTTCTGTCAAATGGAGTTCACTTTCTGAAAGCATGGTGTTTTATTTTCCCATATTTTACTCTCTCGCCACCTTTGCTGAGACTCAGCCCTTATGAATGCCCTTGTAACAATTCACGCTTGAAGTGGTCCAATTAATGCCAAATCTCCTTCCCCTCCATAAAAGAAGGAGGAGGAGGAGGAGGAGAAGAAGAAGAAAGGCCTGGAAAGGAAGCAACAATAAAAAAGAGGTTGCATTTTTCCTGCACTCTTTCACCTTTTGGTCACGAAAGCCTTTCTTCAATCATAAGGAAGTTTAATTTACACTTTGTTCTGTTTGGGTTTTTTCCTTGTCATCTCTTGAGTCTGGTTCCCTCCTTATCTGGTACGTGGGTGGCTGGAGGGACTTCTCCAGAGGCTGCAAGATGAGATGGCTCTGAAGAGAGATGTGCCAACCTAGCCTCCAGCCCACTCAAAGTGCAGATCCTAATGAGTCATTTCAGTTTGGGGAAGCATGTTAATCTACAAGGCGCCTGAGCCAGAAAACAGAATTTTCTCAACTGAGAGTTAAAAATAGTCTTTGTTTCAGGCAAAGGAGAAACTCTTCCCTCTCCTTGCATATAATTTATTCCCCAGCTCCACACCAGGAGGAGGACACACAGGCCCCTACCCTGGCCAGAGACACAGTTATTTCAAGAATAACACATACACATTCCTATTGCCCACCTCCTCCAGGAAGTATTTTCTTTTTAAGATTTTATTTATTATTTTTAGAGAGGGGGGAAGGGAGAGAGGCAGAGAGGACAGAGACGTCAATGTATGGTTGCCTTTCACCTGCCTCCAGCTACAGACCTGGCTGGAGACCTGGCTTGCAACCTGGTCATGTGCCCTGGCTGGGAATCGAACTATGACCTTTGTGTTTGCAGGCTGGCTCCTTATCCACTGTGCCACCAGCCAGGGCTTTAATTAATATTCTGTCAAGTCATTGAGCAGTCAGCTCTTACCTAAGAATTTAATACTGGATTCGATTGATTCATTATATATTACTATCCTTAACTTAAGCAATAATGCTATACAATGTTACTTAGGGCTTGACACGGACTCCCAGATTCAGGGGGATCTGCCGCTGTGGATACTGCTGGACTCCCAACAAAATGATTAAATCTTTCCTGGGGCTTCTGTCACTTCTTATTGGCAGAAAATTCTTTTTATATTTGTTATGTTTCCACTGTCTTTCAAGCTATCTTCATTTACTAAAGTCCAGCCACCCCCCCCAAAAAAATCACAGTGCAAGAAAAATTATACTTCTGGTTGAGATCCCTTAAACTTATAGGAGCATTGGTAATTATGGAGTGCAAAAAAACAAGTTCTCAGCCCTGTGGTGGCACAGTGCATAAGGAGCTGGACTGCGAACACAAAGGTTGCTGGTTCGATTCCCAGCCAGGGCACATAACCAGGTTGCAAGCCAGGTCTCCAGCCAGGTCCATAGCTGAAAGCAGGTGAAAAGCAACCAAACACTGATATCTCTCTCCCTCTCTGCCTCTCTCCCTTCCTCCTCTCTCTAAAAATAATAAATAAAATCTTTTAAAAAATGTTCTCAACATACCTTATTTTGCCTAGTAATTGAATCAGCTATTTGCTCCTTTATTTTTTTCTGTTTAGTTCTTTGCTTTTCTTCCTCTTTCTCCCTCCCTCCCTCCCTCCCACCCTTTCTTCCTCTCTTCTTTCTGTTTGCAGCGAGAATAGTACTGGGTGTTAAACTGCTGGAGTCAGACCAGACATTGGTTCAGCGACCTCGGTCCATGAGTTCTGGCTAAGAATGAATTTGAGTCAAGACTCAAACTATAAGAGAAAGTTTATTTAGAAAGTCACAGGGGTAGAAATGAGTGGTAGAGTAAATGGGATCAGGAAACATGTTCCAAAGACAAAACAGGGCCCTTGGAGCTTAGGAGAAAGGGAGAGACCAGGAAAACACACATAAGGGAAAGAGGGTTGTTACCAAGCGAAGTGGGACCATTCACCTGGAGCTTTGGTGTATGACCCAAGAACTCAAGAACTAATGTTGAGAAAAACAGATTCTATTTACAAGATTCCAACCTTGGGGTTGGGGGTGCTGGGAGCACTTCAGCCCAGAGCCCTATTTTTCCATAACACCCAGTACTCTCCCTGCTCCCAAAAGGCTATAAACCAAAACCAAGCCAAGTAGTTCCCCACCCAGGAAAATACATGCCATGTTACACTGGATCATGGTGAAGTCCAGAAAAGGCACAAGTCCTAAGAGAGTGTCCTCTCTGTGTTTCCTGAGTTCTAAGAGTCCAGATAGAACCTGAGCCTGCAAGGCAGAGTCCTTGGTGGCTTTGGAGTCAGCTAGAGGGGCACAATCAGAGCAGCAGTGAGCCTGCTCTCCTACTAGCCCAGGCCTACAAACTGCATAGCTGCTTGCTGCTTCCCATGTGGCTGCTACATCCTCCTACATCATGGTGCACTTGCATCATTCATTCATTCATTCTCTCTCTCTCCCTCTCCCTCTCTCTCTCCTGCCTACCCTTCCTTTTAACTTCTGAAAGTCACATACACCTTTTACACCTCCTGGTAACATAGCTGTTTCTATCAGCTTGCCATAGATGTGCAAAGTACTTAAAAGCTGTATTGTTTCCTACACCCATCCCCCAACCCTTGAGCTGCAGGGTGAGGGGAAGACTGGTACCCTTTTCAAAATGCAGAAAGGCATGGGAGTACTTCAAGGAGGGAGAGCACTGGGTCCCAAATCTTGAGGGTGTTTATCTGGAGGCCAGGGGAGGATGTCAACAGGGTATTCATCAATTTTCCAGGTGTGTCCTTTCAGGGTTGTGTTCTCTGCTAATTTGTTGGTGCCAGGGTAGGGGGTCATTTGTCAATGCAGCTGGTCCTGAGGTCAGCTATGGTGTCACTTGTGTGATTTTGCTGCGTTTCTGGGCCTGGAGCTGAAACAACTGAGGCCTGCATGTATTTGCTGTAGGTCAGAACCCCTGTCCTGGGCGCTTAATGCTTCAGGGCTGTTCTCCAGCCCCCTAGCCCATTCCCCCTCTGAAGGGGTCTAGCCCAGATGACAAGCCCCCTGCCAGGGGTGGAAAGAGCAGGGGCAGGGACCAACCATATGCTAGGGGAGGAAAGGTTACCCTGAGGGTGACTCCTTGTTTTCCCAGTTTTGCCCATTACTAGGCAATCACGGCTTTCTCCCCTGGTGATCTTCTGTTCCTGGCCTATTGTCCTACTTTGCTCCTGTTTGTCTGAGGCAGGAGATAGTCAGGAGGGAGGAAACTCCAACTCCAAGATGCCCCCGGATTAAGACAAAGGCTGTTGATACAGAACAGAGACCTTATTCTAAGACCAGTTTTCCCACTTTCTGGAAAAACCCTGAGTCATGGTGAATCATGACTGCTCCTGCATAGAAGATGCTACATGGCCCCTGCTTCATTATAATAGCATTATAATAAATTAGCATTACGGGATCCCCTTCCTTGGTGGCCAATCAACTAAACTCATGGGAGACCAAATGTGCAGTAGCTTAAAAGTAATATAACTACTTCTATATTTGCAATAAAAGCCCACCAAATCTAGCCAGGAAGTATCTGCCTTACAAGAATAGAATCCCTCCAGCCACTAAGGATCAATCTCTGTTCAGAGGTTTCCTGCTTCTCTGGGAGGATGTGCTGTGAGGTATATTGTCACTCAATAAATGTGCTCTCTCCCTCTTTCAGCTATAAACTCTTATGTGTTTGGTTCAATTCTTTGTCTGCAAACACCAAGAACATGGTTACCTGTGCCCATTTTTTGACATAACTGCCTATCATACTTCCTTCCTTCCTTCCTTTTCTTCCTTCCTTCCTTCCTTCTTTTCTTCCTCCCTCCTCTCCTTCCTTCCCTCCTTTCATTCCTCCTTTCCTTCTTTTCTTCTTTTTCATGAGATAACCTAAGATGTTTCTTTGACTCTCTATCCGGAAAATAAATGATATAATAAATTAATCATGTTATAATTTTTCCCTTTAAGAAAATTCAGTGAACTTTGTGCTGCCTTTATGGCAAGCTACATGAATAAAAGATTTTACTTTATTATGAAGTTATTTTCCCACATCTAGCTTAGAAAGTAGAGAGTGTCAGACGGACTCCACTATCTCTTGGATTAAGTAAAAGTTTCCCTCTCAGACTCCAGTAGAATGTTAATACAGTGAAAGAGGATTCAGGAAAACATAGAACTATCAGTTTATATAAATCAATCTCCTGTCTCCTGGGGCTTTGGCTTGAATAAAGACCATGGCCTGAGCCCTGGCTGGTGGCACAGTGGATAAGGCACCAGCCTGCGAACCCAAAGGTCGCAGGTTTGATTCCCCAGCCAGGGCACATAACCAGGTTGCAAGCCAGGTCTCCAGCCAGGTCTGTAGCTGGAGGCAGGTGAAAGGCAACCATACATCGATGCCTCTCTCCCTTCCTCTCTCTCTGGAAATAATGAATAAAAAATATTAAAAAAAAAAAAAAAGGCCATGGCCTGCTGCCCAAACTACTCAGCTTTTACGAATGCCCTTGTAACAATTCAGGGTTGAATTTTTAAGACTTTAAGTTGCTTTCAGAGAGAAGAAGGCAGGGGCAAAACAATACCCTGCTTTACATTAGAAAAGCTCACTTTGTGAACCTTCTGGCTCCCCACCAGGAGAGCCTGAAATGGGACTGACAGAGATTTGTAGAGGCTTCTTTAGGAAAAAACTTGCAGACAAGATAAATGCTGCTTTCAGTCTGAAGCCTCTACCTAGTCCTAACATCTTCAAGTTGTTTGCAGTTATGTAACATCTACAAAGGAAAGGAAAAAAATAATTTTAAGAACAATTCTTTATCATAGATACTTGCCTTCTGGAATGTTTTTCTCCCTAAAATGTTCAACTGACTTGAGAACTCCTAGACCTCTGGTAAATGTAAATGGCCAGAACTGCTGTGATCAGTTCCCATATTCATTCAGAAAGTTCAGTCATGCCATCGTGGAATCTGTGAAGCCAAGCATCCTTTGTTTTTGTACAAATATCTTTCTGGATTAAAAAAAAAAAAATTTTCAGATTTTGAACTGGTGAATCATGAAGTTGCTCACAGATACCCTAGTTGCTCTTTAGGTTACCGAGCAAAGTGGGGTTTGTTCACATGGTGCCTTGCTGTGAACGCCAACAATTAGTTGAGGAAAACAGGTCTTTATTTACAATATTGCAGCTTCGGAAGGGAGAGGGCCGGGAGCACGCCGCTCAGAACCCTGTGATCCCATGAGACCCAGCACTTCCCTTGCTCCCCAAAAGGCTACAAGCCAAAATCATGCCAAATAGTTCCCCATTCCTTATCTGTCACTTCTCTGTTTCAGGATCTCAGGTATGATGTCATCAGCTTATACATAACAGTCCAGAAAAGCATGTGCCATGGGTCATGGTGAAGTCCAGGAAAGGACAAGTCCTTAAAAAGTGTCCTTTCTGCATATAAGAGTCCAGAGATAGTCCTGGCCTGCACAATATTCCAACCTCCTTTCAATCCACATGGCTCTGCATGCAAAATGGTTGCTACCTTATTTTAAATGTACAATGGGTGTGGTGACACATCCCCACCACTGGTACAATCTCACAGGCCCTGTCAACTCTTTTCATTGTCATATTACAGCCAAAACCCTTCCCATCTCCATGCACATGGAAGGATCTTACATCCCAAAGTAAAAATGATCATATTTTTCTTTCAAACTGGGATAGTTTTGAGAGAAAGAGGGCATTTAATTATTCATGTGGGGACAACAGGTAGAAACCAGGACTGTCTTGAGCTAATTTACACATGAGGGATTGAGTTTTTAAATATGAAGATAAATGAGTACAAGGTAAAAATATTCTTGCTTTTCCCATTGCATGTTTTAGAGAAAACAGATTTAAGCATATAGAAGAATCAAATACTTCCATTGCCCAGAGGTAATCCCTGTTATTACCTAGAGATGTATAGCATTCCAGAGCTAAAACACACATACCACACACACACACGCACACACACACACGCAGTAAGAGAGGGAAAAGATTTCCCACAACCCCTTTAGCATCCCTTGTTAGATCTGAAAACTAGAGTGACAGAGACAGATTAACAGAAATAAAACATGCAGATGTATTTAACCGAAGTTTTACATGAGTCTTCCTAAGGAAATAAACACAGGAAGAAAAGGGTAAACCTGACTGGTTTTGTGTTAGGGCTGATGGAGAGTGGAGAAATGTGACAGGGCAAAAATATGGGCTAGGTGTGGTACCTGGGGGGACCTTTCAGGTCCTTCTCAATGTACTTCCATCCTGGAGATAAGGCTGCTCCTTTCCTCAAAGAATGCAATTTGTCCACCAATTTGCATTACTATCAGCTTTCTACAAATGAACTTTGCAGAGTTGTAAAATAGCATATTCTAACAAATAGTGATGGAGGTAGCTAGGTAAGACACCTAGTCAATTTCAAAATCTTTCAAAAATTTCCCTTAGGATCCCATCATCATCTCTAACTTTTCAAATAATGTATTATACCCCAAACATTCTGACAACAGGACCTTGTTTTCTTTATAAATTTAAGATAAGTTGCTAGAATGCAATAATTGGATCAAAGAGCACACTGTTTTGGATTGGAGGGATGGAGAATTACTAATGTTTTAAGACTTTTGATGCATAGTGTCAAGTTGCCCTCTAGAAAATTTGTACCATTCACACTCCCACGGCAGTGTAGGTCAGTGCCAGGTCCCCAAAATCACACTTAAAGTTGTTACATATTTATAAATTGCTTCAATCTGTGATGGTAACAATGGCTTTGAAATGCCTCATAAAACATGTCCCTTTAGACCACTTTCTCATTGAACATCTTTTACACCACACTGCAATCATACTGTTGACAACCATCTGTCTTGCAAGTCCCTCAGACAGTAAGAACTACAGAGAGGCAGCAAAGCCTTTAAGCTCTGCGCCTTGTTCTTTTCTATATCAATTTTCATTTTCCCACAGGGTTGTGGGGCATCTTCTTTTCAACAATTCCTGGCTGTTCTCTTCAATCTCTGTACCCTTCAGCTATTGTTGGGAAGCTTTGAGCACAAGGATTCTGGTTACTCTACAGAATGCTGGTGCCACTAGCCCTAACAACATTGTTTTCTCTCATGTTCTTCCCCCTCTGCTCTTGGCCCTCTGATGGTGAGAACACAGGTCTAAATACCTGCTGGCCTGTGAAGGGGAACAGAATGGCCCTTGCTGACTTAATTTCACCATCTCATGTTTCTGTACAGGAGGAAGAGTTTGGGACTTGACAGTAAGTGCAGGGCTTGCAATGGCAAGTGATTCTCAAGTTTTTCCACAATGAATGCACACTACGACAACTGTTTTTGTTTCCTTGTTTTCTTGTTTCATCAAATGCTTAATAATATGATCATGGCAACTTGGTCTACCTAAGGAGAGCTTATTGCGACAAATGTCAAAATTTGTTTGTAGTCCCTGAGTTAGAATCCATCCCAAAGAGTGTCCTTCACCATCTAGTATGATGAAATGGATGGAATCAGGTTTAAACTACTATCAAGGGCAGGCATACGGTAGTAAAGATGGAAAGCCAAAATGGGAAAACAAATCAGGAAGGGATATGGGGGAGACAGGAGGCAATGCTTTTGTAAAGGGGTTGCCCCGGTATTTTCTTTTACCACTAGATTTAAGCACAACTACCGTCTCCCTGCCAGGATCTCTCCAGGTACCCGAGGCTGAAGTAGTAGGAGTCCTCAAGGAGTAGAAGAAACCAAACCAGGGTTAAGTAATAAAGTCAATAACTCATGTTTAATCAAAGCCTGGTAAAAATATCACTTTGTATCTGAAGGAAAATAAGATCTAAAGAATAGATTTTTAAAGACCTGTCAGGGACCTTCTAGTGTACAATATTTCTGTCTTTGTATTATATCCCAATGTGTTAGGGCAACACTAAGTATCACTTTAGCATTAGTTTTATTTCTTTCTAGCATAACAATGCAATTATGGATCAGCTTGAAAGGTTTGCTCCACATAGTCATTCAGGGATGAAGATTTTACCATCTTCAACATGTGACTTCCAGGATCATCATGCTCATTTTCATTCCAGTGGCAGAAAGAAAGAAATGCACAGATGAGCAAGCGAAACAAGATTTTATGTGCCAGACTTGAAATTGATATATTACCTACCCTCCCCAACTGTTAGCTAAAGCTCAGTTACACGGTTACCCAACTAACTACAAGGGAAGCTAAGAAATGCAATCCAATTGTGTACCTGAGAAAAAAATGCTAATGTGGATTTTACTTAACAGATAGAAGTTTCTGCTATACACCATTATTTTTTTTATCATCTGATTTCTCTTACAGAATATAAAATAAGGTGGCAAGTTGTTGTAGGAGCTACATTTCACTTGACTATTTCTTCCTGAAGGTAGAACCTATAGTTGTTGACCTGTGATTTCCCTGACATAGCACTGAGCTTGTTGCAAAGTAGGTGATGAATATGTGAAATTGTATTTATCTTTATTCATTGAAAGAGTGAATGAATAAATAAGTTTAGGTGTCAGACATTATAAAATATTTTAAAATAATAGCTTTATTTAAATAGAATTCACCTAAAATACCATTCAATCACTTAAAATATCCAAGTCAATGGTCTTTAGTATATTCGCAGAGTTGTACAGCCATCACCATACTCACTTTTAGAACATTTTCATCTTCTCTGGACCCATTCACTATCACTCCCTAGGTCTGACCAACATCTCCATTCCTAGGAATCCACTAATCTGCTTTCTATATCTATGATATGCCTGTTCTTGACATTTCATAGAAATGAAATCATGCAATATACATTCTTTGTGAATTGCACTTTGACTTAGCATAATATTTTAAAGTTACCTTCATATTGTAGCATGTTTCAGCACCTCATTTCCTTCTATTACCAAATGATATTTCATTACATGGAGAGGTCACATTTTCTTTATTCATCAGTTGATACAAATTGAGGTTATTTCCACTTTTTTGTATTATGAATAATTACGCTATGAACATTCATGTACAAATTGTGTGGCATATGCATATGTTTTCATTTCTCTTTGATGTATATGTATGAATGCAATTTCTAAGGCATGTGGTAACCCTATGTGTAATCTTTTGAGGAACTGCCAGATTATTTTCCAAAGTGACTGTACCACTTTACATTATTGAATAACTTTTTGAATCTCCAAAACTCCAGTAAATCAATTTTTTGAGCACTGAGAACACTGAAGATATGATGGTGACCAAGTTTCTATGCTTGTAGAACTTACAACCTGGTAAAAGGGGACAGACAACTATGTAAACAAATTACATCAATGGACTTCATGTAGTAATAAATGCCATGAAGGCTCTAAAACTGGCTAGTGTGATGAAGAGCCCCTTTAAGTCAGGTCATCAGGGAAGGCCTCTGCCAGAGGTGGCACTGGAGCCAAGACCTGAATGAGAAGTTCTAGCTCCATTAAGATCTGGGTGTCCAGGACTCTAAGCAGAGGAAATAGTAGTGCAGAGGCCCTGGGGATTTATATTTCTATCACAGATTATGTGTAAAAACCCAATGAAGTAAAAGCTCTGAACTAACTTCCTTGAAGAAAGAGAGACTATTGTGCTTACCTGTGGCTAATTGATTTCTGACAAACTATATTCAACAAAAGGCAGCCCAGCGGCTCTCACACAGTGGCCAAGATTTCATGACTGGGTTGGGAGCTTTCTTGTTCACTCCTGCTGTTCCATCCTAAGCTGGCCAGGTCTCCCTACACGCTTCTACCCTGTTTGCAGGAGCCAGATGTTGCCTGAGAGTCACAGGGCTCCAAGGACAGTGGTTATCGTGAGTGAAGCACATCTACTTTGAGTAGCATGTGTCAGAGCTCTGTGTCAAATGTCATCTGTATGAAGGAACACCAGTGCAGAAGATACATTACCTCAGGGCTGCCTCTACAGCACTCAGGATAGGATCTTATATACCTAAGACCTGCACAATCCCATTTGTAAGTGGCTTACCCTAGTTTCTTTCCTTTATCCCCATCTTCCACGTTCCAGGAGGCCTGCTCAAAATCCCAGGGGCCTTAATTCAACCAACTCCCTCTGTGGGCTGGGTTTGTGTTAGAAAAGCTTCTAAAGCCACTGGAGTGAAGTCTTGTTCCATGAAGGGGAAAAAAAGCATGCCATTGGGAGCAATATGTCTGTTTCCTGCCAGCCCCACACCAGGCCCCCCAGCCCAGGGTCCCAGTACCAGGAAGATAAATCCCCATAATTTCTGGCTACAAAAACCAGTGTGGATTGAGTCTGCAGAAGAAACTGCTAAGGCCTTAAGCAATTCCTCTTAAAGAACCCACACACAGACTCACCTATTCAGACTTACTCCCTCTGAGCTCAGCTCCGGGTTAGCAGCTGAAAAGGCACCAATGGTATAGAGAGAATCTGGCATCAAGTCAAGCAAAGGCCATTGTCCCTTTTCTAAACCCTCCCTCAACAGAGCTAGTAAGCTTGTGTCATGCATATCTCTGAGACTGCATCAACCTGGCTAACACTGTTTAACCTGCCTTGGAGATCCCCAGAGACTGCCCCAACCAATTTATGGGCCCACCCAAGCTGCTTTTCCATGGAATGAAATGGCTGGTCTTGGTTGATGCTTCACAATTTCCTAAATCCTCTCAAACAAGCAACAGCTGCCTCAGTGAGCCCCAGGCCTGGCACCAGCAGCAGCCAGCTTAGATTGATAGCTTGGCTTCTCCTGGGAATCTCCAAGTCCAGCACAAGTAGCAGCATCTCAGATTGCTTTATAGCTCAGGTAGCATAGTCCCAGGCAAAACACAGGTGGGGGCTGACCTTGGCCTTTACCACCTGGGAACCCCCAGGGCCAGCACACTCAATGGACAGCTACAGACTAACAAGATAAGGGTATGGGTAAATTGAGACCTCTGTGAATTGTTAGTAGGAATTTAAAATAGTGCACCACTCTGAGAAACAGAATAGGAGGTTCTCAAGAAGATAAACAAAACTACCATATGGAGTTCTGAGCAGCTAAGATGTACAAACAACAAACTACAAAGGCTATGTTTCTCTATACATATGCAATTTACTTTTCTACTCAAAATTGGCAACTTAGGACAAAGTGGTGAGCATCTGTATGGAAAGAAACTTGGGTTAGCATAATGGCCCAGGGATGGAGAAGGACATGTGAAGGGAGAAAAGGTGGCCCTAGCCAGGTAGCTCAGTTGGTTAGAGCATCATCCCCATACACCAAGGTTGCAGGTGCCATCCCGGATCAAGATACATACAAGAATCAATCAATGAATTCTTGAATAAGTGGAAAAATAGGTCCAACTCTGTCTTTTTTCTTTCTTCTTCTCTCTCAAAAAAGGGGAGGGGAGAGAAAAGGTAAAAGGCAATGTCAGCAGACCTTCTTTAGCTTCTAATAGAAACTGAAGCTGTTTTCTGTTTTCAGATTGGAATTTTAGTCTGATTTCAGGGACAAGGAGCTATTTCTCCCAACCACCCCCCTTTTCCCCTTGTTAATAGAGCTAGCCAACTGGCATGACTAAATTCCACTAAGGTCACTCCCTTTTCTGGATCATGGTCATGATTTCCGCCCTGAGTTGAAGGCCCAGGGCCCCTAAAGAGGGGCAATGGAGTCCTTAGAAAGAGAAATGGAAGCATTAAAAGGAGGAAGACATAAACGCACACACATAGGCACACACCCACACAGAGTAAAGAACATCTTATATGGCCTTCCAGTATCCTCCACTTAGCCAGGCTGTGATATCTCCATTACTTTATGTCCTACTCATATATAACCCTGGAAGTAATTTTTCTTTCTAATCCAGAAGCACTTGATAATGAGAACCTACTATAGATGTGAGCAATGCTCATAAAATAATGACTAATGATGTTTCAATTTCTTTTGACCAAAACATTTATTGTTTGGTATTGTGGATTAATTCATTCTCTGATTTTTTTAAATAAATCTTTTTTTTTTTTTTTTTTTTAATTATTGAAGGTCAAACTTGTGAAGAGAAATTTGTTTTAAAATAACCCTTTTATTATTTGGCCCAGTCAGGGCACATATAAGAATCAATCAATAAATGCATAAATGGAATGCAGAGACTTTATAGGTAATAATAAGTGCTTTTTAATTATGAAACCAACTCATGCTTATTAAAGAGAAATTGGAAAATACATATGTAACTAAACAAGAAAAAAATGTCCATTGTGCCATCACCCAATCATGAATACCTCTGTTAATACATTTTAATGTAATTTTTAGAGCTTTTCTATACTATTTGTGCTTTTATTTTACATAATCCAAGCCATACTGTGTATACACTTTTCATAGCTAATTTTTGTACATTTAATATTCCATTTTTATATTGTTTTACAAAAAGCCTTTCTAAATGTACTTTTTTAAATAATTGTTTAAGATTCTAACAAATAGATCTATTGAAATATGCTTTTATAATTGGGCAATTATAAAATTATTTATAGTTTTATCATTGCAATTGTAGAAACCAGAACTCTTCTTTTCCCCCTTATTGGTAATCATGACATTTCAGAGTCTTTTTTTTTTTTTTTTAAATTTTATCCTCACTTGAGGATATATATGGGTTTTTTTATTGCTTTTATTTTATTTTATTTTATTTTAAAGATTTTATTATTATTTTTAGAGAGAGGGGAAGGGAGAGAGGGAGAGATATATCAATGTTTGGTTGCCTTTTACCCCCCTCCACCTATGGACCTGGCTGGAGACCTGACTTGCAACCTGGTTATGTGCCCTGGCTGGGGAATCGAACCAGGGACCATTGGGTTTGCAGGCCTGTTCCTTATCCACAATGCCACCAGCCAGTGCATCCACTCTGCCACCAGCCAGGGCTGAAGTCTTGATAATTAAAATAATATTGATTCCTGGCCACTATTTAAGAGTTTATAACCTCTCAAACTCACAGTGTCTTGGTTCTATAAAAGTTCATCGTTATCTTATCCAAGTTTTGACAAATATGATCTTAAATGTGGTGTTAACTTTCCCAGACTTTATCCTCCAGAGTAATCCATATGTCCAAAAAGAGCATAAGTGATTTTCCATTTTACCTTTTCCAAAGAGTTTGTCTAAATCTTTGCTATGCTGAATAAATTAAGTAATGACAATGATAAGTTTAGTGACCTGCTGTAAAATGTATCTCTGTTCTATATCAGTGAAAACAGTAGGAATGGTATTATTCTCTCTTAGCTGGAGTAAAAGAACAAAGGGAACCAATTATGCAAATATGTGCTCTTTTCAGGTTGAGGAGGTTAGCCCAAAATGGGATAAAGTGACAAGCACATAGTTTTATGCTTGAGTTATTAGCTTACCTTATAATTAAAGCAGACCTAATTATGATTATTACTATTACTCTTCAACAATTTTCAACAATTTAAAATTATCCACTTGATGTATTAAAGTGTTCCACATCTCTCATTTGCTAATCTCTTCTAAAAACATTTTTTCCTTGCTGAGATTTTACTACCTGATCCACGGAAGTCTTGTTTGGAATGCTTACCAACTTACCAACTGGAATTTTTGTGGTGACACGCTACAAAAAAAGAAAAGAAAACCTATTTTGTTGGAATAAAAACTAAAACCACCACACACACACACACACACACACACACACACACGCAAGAAACTGAAGGGTAGGACTGGCTTCATGTAGCTTGACCTGGCTCAAATTATGTGTTAGGACCTAATTTTCCATCTCTACATCTGTTCACTCTGGCTTCCCCTGGGTAATATTTACTCTCAAAGGAGGTTTTTTGTCTCCTGTGGTTATAAGAAGTCAATCATTGTGTGATTCTATTTATATGAAATGTCCAAAATAGGGTAATCTATAAAGATAAAAAAAATTAGTTAAGGATTCCCTACATCTAAGGGATTGGGAAACTGAGGTTGTGAATGCTGATGGGTATGACAGTATTTTTAGGGAATGATAAAAATGTTCTGAAACTGACAGTTGCACAATACTGCGGATACACTAAAAAATATTGAATCCTACACTTACAATGAGTGAATTATATGGTATATGAATCATATCTCAATAAATCTGTCATTCAAAAGAGGTCTATCTCAGCTCTAGCCTTCAAACCTTCAGGTTCAGGCATGGTTACTCTACTGGGAATCTATTATGTCTCTCTGGCTCTGTTTAGGTTATGTACCTAACCCTAACTCAATCATTTAAATGATAGTAAAGTTACATACTGATTATTCCAGACCTCTGAATTAGAATGGAAGCACAACCCAAGCTGCCTCGTCCCTCAGAGTCCACCCCTATCTGCTGTGAGCTAAATTATATCTATCCCCCAAAATTCATATTTTGAAATATTATCCTCTAGTGCCTCAGAATATGACTGTATTTAAAGTAGGATCTGTAAAGGAGTAATTAAAGTAAAATGAGGTCATATGGATGGGCCCCAATCTAATATGACTGGTGTCCTTCTAAGAAGAGATTAATACATAAAGGAAGAGACCATGTGAAAACACAGAGAGAAGACAAGCATTTCCATGTCAAAGAGAGGCCTCAGAAGAGACCAAGCATGATCACCTTGATCTCAGACTTTCAGATCCCAGAATTGTGAGAAAGTAAATTCTGTTGGTTAAGCCACCCAATCTGTGGTAGCCTGGCAAACTAATACACTGTCCTAATCAGAAATAAGCCCCTTTCCTTCTGAATTTCTGTTGCTTTTTTTGGTTTTTCCCATTTTCTACTTTGTATGACAACTATGCATATACTGGTGTTTCATCTCTCTCTCCCCAGACCATAGATCTCTGTGCATGAGGCCTAAGTCTAAGTCATTTCACACTGCCCACACTGCACTCATTAATTCATCAAATAATTATTGTGTGCCTACTATAAACCATCTGTGTAGCACACAGATTGAGAGCTAGGCACTCAATAAATATTTGCCAAATGAATGCATGTGACCCCCCAAAGAGGAAAATGAATGGCATAGATCATTATGAGGTGCCAGTTTTTAAGGAATGCATGATTAATGGAAGAACAACACCAGGAACATATGGACCCTTGAGGAGGAGAACTCATGCCAAGATCATGTCATGCTGACTACAGCATTTTAATATTTTCACATCGCTTACTCCTGCAGGGATAGGAGCTGAAGTGGTGTTAAGAGGTCATTATTATAATAAATTCCTTGTCTGACCTCAGCCAGACCTATGCACAGCTAAGTGGAAAGGAGTTTGAAAACTTGGTTGATGTATTACCTAAATAATTGGATTTCTCAGGTAAGGATATTAACTGTTTTCTCATAATAAATGTAATACAGAGGCATCTATAGATTATAAAAAGAAACCAGAACTGTATATAGTAAAACCTTCTGGTGCAGACATTGTTGGTTTTACTTAGCTTACCTTATTTCCAGCAGAATCTCAACTTTTGTCAGGGGATCCACTCTATCTCCTATCCAGACAATGTGGCTCTCTGAGCCCCAGTTCCTACTGAAGGGGTGGATACATGATCCAAATGAGGCCAGTGGGACATTTTCTCCTGGGACCCTGAGCCTTGGGCTGTGTCAGGACAGGACATATCACAAAACAGAAGAGAAGGAATTGAAGGTGTCATATTTCCTTTGTCATGCCCTCACAAAAAGGCCAAATATTTCATGTGGGCCTGATTCCTAACAATCTTATTCTCCAGCCGTCCCAGGAAGTGGGTCACTCAAGAGCCACAGACCACAGATACACCCTCCTCAGAGTGTCCATTACAGATGTGCCCATCGAGCAGAATGGACTAAAAACATCCTCTCCTTAAGAAGAACCCTCCTTCTCCTTTCTCAGACAAATCTACTAACTGATGAAAGATGTTCGATTCATTCATTTATTTTCCAAGAAATATCTATTGCTTGCCTGCTACGTATAAAAAACAAAACAAAACAAAACAATAAAACAAAACAAAACAAAACAAAACCAACTATGTTTGGTACAACAGAGAATAACTAAGGATTATAAGACATTGAGGAGTCTACCCTCAATGATGTTGTAGCTTCAGAATCTAAAGTCCTTTTTAGAAAAAGTGGGTGTGGGCTCAGACATGCCTCAATGTGAAAATAGTTCCAATAGGCATATGATATGAAATTATTCCAGTTGTCATGAAATTATATGTGGGTGAACTTCACTCTGTGAAAAAGTAATAAGAAAATCACCACCTACAAAAGATTAAATCAGGGCATGATGGGCATTTGAAAAAGGGAATTGTTCCCTTTTAAAGAAATAATTCATTGTAAGCCTCTTTTCTGAATATATAAAATGTGATGGTGTTTATGAAAAAGTTTTTTATACCTTGACCTTTTGCAGCAGCACGTCTGTTATGTAAAGTAAGGAATTCCAGTATAGGACATAGACTTTCCACCTGAGGAGTGTTTCATTGCTATAAAAGGCATCAAGCACACCGAGATATGTAGCTGAGGACCTGCACAGTAGCCCGTGTCTAGCTGTGGGGTCCAAGCACATATATTAGATCAAATGTGAGCTGGAAACTTGATGGAAAAGCATCCTCTGGCATGTCTCTCCTTCGTGGATACCAAAGGACCTTTAGGCTGATACAAAAGAGATAGTGGGAGGAACATGTAAATTATCACAGACACTGACAGTGGAGAGGGAAGGTGAAGAATGGTGAGCAGGAAGCCTTCTCTTGAAAGTTGAAGGATCAAACCTCTGCCCTGACTAGAATAGGATGGTAGATCAGTTTTGGGAAAAAAAGAGAAGAATGCAAAATACAGTCTGTTTTTCACAGTGAGAATTGAAAAAGGCAACATCATCAGTGAAAGAAAAGGGACTTGATATGGGCTTTGGATGAGATCAAAGGAATCCAAAGAGCACCCATAAGCAGACTGCCCAACACCGCTTGCATTTTCAGTAGCTCAGTGAATTTGTACTGATTGACTGAGGGTCCTGAATTGAAGGTTGAATGTGCTGTGCCTGGGTCCCTGAAAGAGATTTGAACCCACAGTATATGCAGCCTGTGCACCCTGAGGGTAAGAGTGGAGGCACTGAAATCACAAGGACACTGCCCTTCAACAATGGCACTAGATTCATTCTCTCTAAGAACACAGTGGCTTTCAACAGGCTTTGGCACACTCACAGCTCTCTACACTCTCTTTTCCCTGAGCAACCAAGTTCAATGTGGACAAAACCCTAAGCAATTGCAAAGATACCGGAAAACAACAAAAAAGGCAAGCCCCTCTGTATGTCTGGGAAAGAGGTGGGGGCTAAGTATAAAGGGGGATAGAAACACAGAAAACTAATGACATATTTAGGCCTCTTATGAACATGTGACTTTTGCGCTTTAGTTTTTACTTCTCTTTCACTTAGTGATTCACTGATAATTGGCAGGCACTGATGCAGCATTTTGGTGAACACTGTAGGTCTAAAGACCTTTTTCCAGGGAGCTTGGTTATACAATTTGCCTGGTATCAGGAGGCAAAGAAGAAGCCTAGCCTCTGTTCAGGGTCTGATCACTGATACTCTTGTCTTAGGCAAAGTGGATTTTGAGGCAGGAATCAGTGCAAAGCTGCGAAAGAAGCGGTCAACCACAAGTGTCCCTTAGCATTTGGACATGCTCTATTCCTTGGGGATTTCTGTATTTGGCTGGACTGTAAGTATTGGGGTAGATGATACAGAAGAGATCTAAAAACTGCATAGTGAATTTTCTCTTGTGGTCTTTTCTCAAAAAAAAAAAAAAAAGCAATTTAAAATGCATGTGAGAAAAGGGTATGTTTGAAAGTTTTAAAAGAATAAAAGAAAAAAGTGCTTTCAACTATTAAAGGTTATTCGCCTGCATGGATAAGATGGTCTTGTTGCTAGGCAACGGAGACACCAAGACAATAGTGGGCCAAGAAGAGAGAGGAACTCATGAGTATTTTACTATGAATACTTGTCACAACTGGAACCAGACTGACAATCTTCTCTCTCCCATAATGGGAAATGGCAGAAATGAAGATGTGATGGACTGAACAATGTGAAACATCCTGTTTTATTTGCCTGATAGACCCAATTCTTATGTTATCAGTTAATATTTTTAATGCAAAATGATCTGTTTATCCTAGTGGAAGGAGGTACAGCATTTTAGAATATATTAGACAACCATCCTGGGCAGAAGCAAAGCTTGATTATCTTTGCAAGGTGAATATGGTGTAGCCTGAATTAGAAACAAGGACTCGACTCATCACTCTCCTATCAAAGGCATTTGGTTGTCACTTAGAAGTAAAATTTGATAGATGATGTCAGATGTTAAAGGGTATTTTATATCATAGTATTTTTCACAGGAGTATAAGCACTGTCCATTTCAGAAATCCTAAGGGTTTGGGATATTTGATATGCATGGTTTTTATTCTAGATCCTCACAATCATTAGAATTCTTATTTTATCATTCTTACTACTAAAAAGTTGCATGGGAAGCAAAGAACATAAGTCCCCTCCACCCAATAAAATGTTGGAAAAAGTGAACAGAGGGCTTTTTTATTATTTTAAGGTGGAGGAGCAAAAGCAGTCAGGAAATGGTTGAAATTCATTGTGTCAAGGCCTCTATAGCAATTTCTTTACAAGAAAGTTCA
This sequence comes from Noctilio leporinus, assembly GCA_004026585.1. NCBI lineage: Eukaryota > Metazoa > Chordata > Mammalia > Chiroptera > Noctilionidae > Noctilio > Noctilio leporinus. The sequence goes on along the minus strand of PVIW01005241.1, from coordinate 63,573 downwards.
TATCATAAAATTGAGAAAGATTAGCCATTAACTGTTAATAATAGACTTATTAACTAGAATTATTTTTTATTGTTTTTATTGGAAGAGCTCAAAATACTGAACCCAGTGTTTTGTAGTTATGATTTTACAGGTTCACAAGATTGTGACAGTATCTCATTTTACAGAGTAAAATGGATTTATATTATATATAGAACTTTAGTTCAATCCAAAACAGCAGCTACCCAGGTTTACCATAGAATATGAACATAACAATGTATAAGTCCCACACTCTGACATACCCTGAGTCACATAGAGTGGCCTTAAACTGAATTAGATTCCAAAGTGGTTTAAAATGAGTGATTACCTAACTGACTGGAGAATCCAGTGATTTTTGAAGAGCCAAGTGAATGACTATAAAGTGGGGCCAAAACAATGGGGGTGGGGGCTCCTGCGGCAGTTTTATTCATTTCATAACTTTACTAACAAGTTCTCCAATTTATAAAAGATCATCAACTCAATTCCACTTGTACATTTATACCCAAAATAATCAGAAGCAGGGATTTGAACAGATACTTGTAAGCAATGTTTATAACAGCATTATTCAAGAGAGCCCAAAGGTAGAAACCACCCAATGACCATGACATAAATGGATAAACACAATGTGGTAAATGCATACACTGGAATATTACCCAGCCTAAAAAAGGAATATAATTCTGATATGTGCTACAACATAGATGAACTTTGAAAACATTATGCTAAGTCAAGCAAGCCAGACACAAAAGACCAAATAATGTATAATTCTAGTTATGTGAGGTACGTAGAGTGAGTCAAGTTCAAAGAGACAGGGAATAGGACACTGGTTGCCAGTGGCTGGGTGTCAGGTCCTGGGTGTCAGGGTGGGAGGCCTCTGGTCTGGTGAAGGATGTAGGTGGAGCCTTGAAGAGATGTGACATGCTTTATTGCAGGTGGCAAATTTATGACCATACTGGTCAGGCAGCTAGAGTGTCAGCCTCTCCACACTCTGTTATCCCACCCTATCACAGCTGTACTTAGGTAAATGACCATAGAAAGAGTCTAGGCATCCCTGTACTCACTCTCCTTTCTATGCAGGCAGGTGGCTTGGAGGGATATCGGTGTTCCATGCATGGTTTGTCCCACCCTGTACAGCAGCAGTGCACCTAGTTTACAACAAGGGCATCTTACATGCGCATTGGAACAAAGGAGGCTCGATACACTCTAGAACAAAGAGGCAGCCTACCCAAGGGTGACACCTGCCTGATCAGGGTTGCTATGTTGGCTATTCTTGGGGTTCTGTGTTCCGGGGGTCTAGGAACAAGATTAGCTTCAAGGCTATATCCCTGGCTGACTCAGCGAGAAGGTCCAGCCACGCGTAGACACCGATATTCCTTGGGCCTGACACTGGGGAAGAAGGAAATGGGGATTCCTTGTTTAACGGTGCAGAGCTTCAAATGGGATGATGAAAAAGTTCTGGACCTGCAAACCCGAAGGTTGTTGGTTCAATCCCCAGCCAGGGCGCAGAACCAAGTTGCAAGCCAGGTCTCCAGCCAGGTATGTGGCTGAAGGCAGGTGAAAGGCAACCATACATTGATGTTTCTCTCCCTTTCTCCCTCCCACCTTGCCCTTCTTTCTGGAAATAATGAATAAAATCTTTAAAAAAAAGAAAAAAGTTAAAAAAATTCTGGAGATGGTCAGCAGTGGTGGCTGCACAACACTGTGGATGTCCTTACTACCACTGGGGAAACAGCAGGTTTACAGTTGTTCACATGAAAAATAATACAATCATTAATAAGTAGTAATATAAGAATAAACTTCATTTTTCATGCACTCACAACTTTAAACCTACTTTTGACACACCCTGTTCTTAAAACAGTTAAAATGGTAAACTTATGTTATATGTATTTTACCACACATAGGGAAAATATTAATTATGAAACAAAGGATCATTGCCTCATTCTAACTCAAGCCCTGAATTGTTCCTCGCTGAAATTGCATGCTTCTGCAATTTCCTCTCCTGACCTGAGGCTCAAAAATACAGTGATGGCCTCACAATATGCTTCATTTAAACTCTGGTAGGATACTACAAAACCGATTTAATCATTTCCTCTCCTAGAAATGGTTCTTTCTGTTACTTTCTCAAAGCATTGCTTATTTATCCATTTACTTGTTCAGGCCAGCCTCTCAGGGCAGCACTGAATGGTGAGAGAGAAGCCCAGCCCTGCCCTGGTTGGAGCTGGTTGGACAGATGGCAGAGTACAGCAGCAGGTCCACAGACTGGACAGATGGCCCAATCTGTATTCTGAAGTACAATGCTAGTCCTGGGATTTTGGTTCAATTATATCAGACTACTGATGAGTCTAAGTTTCTGTTATTAAAGAAGAAATGAGAGTTATAAAGGCTTCTCAGGAAAATAGTTAATTAAGCAAGAAGAATGAAGGCAGCATACTTATAGGCATGGGGTACCCAAAAGACCAGTGGGATGAAGCACTCTAAATATCCTTTTGATGCTATGTTTGTTCCCAGTCAAGTCTACTACTAAGGGGTTAACAGTGTAAGCAGCTTCATTTCTCAACTGGGTGAATATCCACAACCTTCAGGCACCCTTCAGACTTCAGCCATAACCTTCACAAAAGTCCACTCTGTTTCATTTGAAGTCAGATCTCGAAATAGACTGGGTTTAGTGGATGTCGGGGATGGGCACTCCAAGCTTAGTCTTTGTATTAGATCCAAGACATAAGACATGAAGAGAGCAAAAAAGGTTAATATAGGATTACTTCAGGGAACAGTTTGAAATGTCCTAATTTTAGCCTGTGCATGCTCACCTCCTATCTTGACTACTAATTGGAAAGCTAAAAAGTTTTTTTCATTCACCTTTAAGCTCCTACTATTCCTCTACATCCTAAGAAATCCACAGGCACATGAAACATCATGTTAAAACCCATGTATAGCCCTCAACTTCCAGGATGCAGTCTGATGAATTTTGGCTCCTAAAGCTCACCTCCCAACAGTAACTAACCAGAAGTACTGGAAATGTATGAGTGGACTGTTGCTCCATAGGACTTGACTTCATCCTTTTTCAGGCCATCTGCTGTTACAGAGAGAGAGACACTCAGCCTCTGATTCTCAGAGGTTTACAGTGCTGTCCCATCATCAGTAGACATATACTAGAACAGAACCACTTTTCTAGAAGAACAATTAACATGATTCATTAGAATTAGGATTTGTTGTGGGTTAAAGAAATTATTATATTATAAAATTGACCATTTTCTTCAGAATATACATTTTTATGATATATACAAATGGATATATACAAATGGAATATACAAATATTCCATTTCAAAATGGATTATTTGTTTTGTCAACATCCGTAGTACACATGAGCTGGATCACTAATACCATAGTTGACACATAATAAATGAATAAGATTTTTGGAAAGTTAAAATCTCCCTAAAATGTAATATGTAAAGATAGTAGATGATAATAAAAATAGAGGCCTTAAGTTCTATGGAATATATGAGGTCTGTCCAGAAAGTATCAAGCCAATATCAATATAATTAGAACAGTTTGAGGGGCCAATACTTTCAGGATAGACCTCATATACTTCAGGATTCATTTGTAATAGAAGGTCAATAAATATTTGTTGAGCCCAATAATGTCCATAAGAATGCAACAGAAAAGAACAGAAAAGCAGACTTTGTTTTCCCTTAAGTTTACTACTGTTTTAGTAGGAAGAAACACAGATGCAACATGTTAAAAATATAAGCAAGGATATGACTAACTTCCCCCAAAAATAGAGCAATGTGTAAGAACTGTGAGACTTCAGAAGAAAAGTCAGCGTGGGTCACATTGGGGAAGATTCTCTGAAAAGGTAGGATTTGGGGCAGGTCTTCTAACAGTGCATTTGTCTGTAAATAGCCTTGCCAGTCCCTTGGGCCCTGAGAGACATTAGCCTTATTCCTATACCAAAGTTGGCCCTGTCAGTCAGTTGCTCTAATCACCGGTCAAGCAGTAGCAAGCCCTGGAACATGACTGTCTCAGGGAGGCATAGGCCAGTTTATTTATTAGTTTAGATCACTATTTCCAAAATGAAATGGAATCAGTGAAAAGCAGTGTTGCAATTTCTGGGAGGCTTTTTTCCATGCGGATTCCTGAGCCCTGGGCTGGACCTGCTGCAGGACATTGTCCGAGAGCCCAGCTATCAGCTGTTCTAAGAGCTCCCAAAGTGTGTCTAATGTGCAATCACATTAAAGAACCAGACTAGACAAAGCTGGGGGGAATATCTGAATTCATCAGTAGATAAACATTTATATAATTTTGTACACATACTCTGGAACCTCTCTGCTCTGTGGACTATGACAACTGTGCCATATCTGCATCACCAGAGGCTTGTCATGCAACAGAGGAGGCTTCACTTTGTTGGGACAGATGTTAGCTTGTTCTCCACCATCTTTTCCTCTCTTGGTTTTTGGCAGTCATCATTCAAATCATCCCATCTCTTATAATTGGTTTAGATACTACTGCATTCAGCCACTCTACCTTTACAGTATTTACCTAATTGAACCCAGTTTCCTCCAACCCTTAAGAGGAGTGATTTCTCTACCAGCCACAACTTTACAGGGCCTCAGGAAGTGGTCCAGATGCCACACTGCACCAACAGATTCCCTACAAGGGCTTTTGCAGGCAAAACATAAGCCAGCTTTATCTGTAAATGAAACAAGAAAGGCAGGGAACATCTTGGCCATCAGCACAAGGACAAGACACTTCCACCAACACATAATGCAGGGAAATGAACAAGAGAAGTACTGGGCTATTAAAGAGCTTGTGAAAACCTCAGCTGGAAAAGGTGTCAATTGTGCTTCCTGACCTCCAAGACTGCAACAAGGACACAGAAGTAATAGAATTCAAGTTTCTGAATTCTCTAGCCGTTGAAAAGGATAATACCGGCTGTAACTCAAGGACATGATAGGAGAAATATGACTGTGCGGTAAAATGCCTTAAGAGGTCTACAGATACACAGACCCTATTGATCTTTATTATCTTCTGGACAATACTATTTCATTTGTTAAACTTTCTCTCCACAAATAAAATGCCTTCTTTTTCTAACTTTCTTATGAAAATTTTCAAATATATAGAGAAGTAGATTGAACAGTCCAATGAATACCCATGTGCCAATTTGTCAACTTTAATAAGTTTTAAACCATAAGCAGGCTTATATTATCTTTATCCTCACCCCTTTCCCCTTCCTCTACTATTTTAAATCAAATCTCAGACATTATATCAATTCATCTGTAACTATATTAGAGTGTACTTCTAAAAGATAAGAGCTTAAAAATAATTGCTACCATGGCCACATTTACAATTAACAATAATTCCAGATATCCAGTTGGTGTTCAAGTTTCCCGTCGTCTCGTATATTTTTTACAGTTTGTTTAAGCAGGATGCTAATAAGGTCTGTGCATTGCAAGTGGTTGGTATTTTGCTTAAGCTCTTTTAACCTATAGATTTCATCTTTTATATTTATTGCAGTGTATTTGTTCAAGAAACTATCACGTGGTGTATGCAATCCCTGCTTCTCAAATGATAATGCAAACAAGTGCCCTGGGGTGGCGCTAAAATTCCACATGTCTAACAGACTTTCAGAGCTGCAAATGCTGCCACTTAACAGACTGGACTGAGTAGCCAGACTTGAGTAGATCCCACAGCCTGGATTTTGCTGATTGAATCCTTGTAGTGCATGAATTTTAACATGCTTCCCTGACCTCTGTATTTCTCAAATTGGTAAGAGACTCCAGAGACTTGATCAGATTTAGGTTCTTTCTTTTTCTTTTTTTCTTGTATAGGTAGTAGGTGTTTTTTGTTTGCTTGTTTAATTTCCCCTTAGGAAGCATGTAAAACAATGCTTGGTTGTATCTTTCTTTTCAATCCCAGTAGCTTGACTTTCAAAGCCTATGTCCATTACTTTGTTAGGTGGTACAAAATAATGATATGCTAATTCTGCCATTTCTTCTTCATGTATTAGCTAGAATATTACATAAAAACAAATTTCCCCTCATCAACTACTTAGTTACCTAGTGCTATATTAATATAAGATTCCCAGAGTGAAAATAACTTTATTCTTTTCTTTATTTACCAATATGCAAAATAATAAGTTGGTTTACTAATAGCTTCCTATGGTGACCAAGTAGGTTTTCCCTTTTTAAAAAAATTCAGTGTTTATTATTGTTGCTGTTGCATTTAGATTAATTTTGAACTCATGAATTTAAACATATGTGGTGTATTTTAATCCATTTCAGTTGTTATCTTCACATGAAAGTCTTCAAGTTGGCCTCTGAGAGGTTTTTCCATGCAATCCTAGTAGTTTTATTATTGCTTCCTTGCTCTTACATATGATAAGATGTGTCAGGTTTGAGTTGTATGATATTTCCTGACCAAGATCTGCAATCAATGATTTCTCCAAAGACCATTGTTCTTTTTTAGTGGAAACTGGTACATTAAGATAATAATCTGGGCATGATGGCGCTCATTACCACAAGTTAATATAGTGAAAACTTTTTAATCCCATAAATATGTTCCATTTTGAGATGGAAATATACATATACGTATATACATACATGTTCTAGAAGTATTTAATACTATTACTGTACTGCTCAGAAAATCCTGCCTTATTTCTATTAAATTTCAGAAAGATTATATAAACATATTTCTGATTTATCTTATTAAATGTACATGTAAACAAAAGCATACAAAAGCATCATCCTTACAGAAGTGAATACTTTGCAATAAAAGCCACAGCAGACCTTGGAAAAATTATTTAACTTCCTCTAAATCCAATTTCATGATCTATAAATACTTTTCCTCATAGGACTTTCATTTACAAAGCTTTTGTAACAAAGCTTTCATTTACTGAGTATTTATTGGAAGCCAGACACTTTATATGCATTTTCTTAATTAATCACATGGCAGCACTTTCAAGTAAGTAGTGTTTGCCCTGTTTTATGAATAAGTAAACTGTTCCAAGGTGACCTAGCTAGTTAAATGTCAGTCAGTACTTTAACACAGGTCTATCTGACTCTATGCGTTTGACCCAGCGTATAGGGTGGCAAGTATATGGGAATATGACTATATGGTGTCTCTGGCCCAGTGCTTGACATGTGGTTTTTAGTAAAAAAGTAAGGTACAGGGAATAAGTGGCCTTGGTAGATCTGTGCTTGGTGTTTGGGATGAGAGATGGGAGAATGGACAGGGGAGAGGAGGCCAACAACCAGCTTTCTGCTTTACCAGGGCTCTGACCCACCGACACTCCTCTTGTTCATTTCCCATGTTGAATCTAACCCATGTGTCCACATGACAGATGCTCTCATGTCCCAGCTCAAGGTCAGCCCTCGAGAGTTCAGGCTGGCACCTTCTGTCATGTTATCTTTTGAATATGCTCAGCAAATGGCAGGTGTCCGGAGGCAAGCCTGCCTTGGCCTCTTCCCCTTGAATTGTAAGTCATTAGCTGCTACACAGCTCTTTGTTCCAGACAAAATTTACAAAACTGACAGATTCATCTGCTAATGTCAGGAGGCATCAGAGCCAATTACAAGAAACCGCCAAATGGCATGTAGGTTCACTGTTCACAAAATGGGATGAAGAAAAGGGAAAATAGTCTTGTCATTAAAAAGGACAAATACATTTTCCTCTCAGCAGGCTCACGCCAGGATAATAGAGAGATTTATATTAGAACGTAGTTTCATTAAGATTGCTTTGAATAATTTCAAATCAAAGCATCGCCCCCACACACAGCCAAACTATCATTAACCATTTTGAGTGAGCAGTTTTTTCTCATTGTAAGTGATATCTTCATAATGACAGAAAATGTAGGTGTAAAACATGAAGTTTTTACACTCTTTTAAGATGGCAAATAATTACATACATTGTTTAAAATCACCTGGAAAAAGACTAGCTGTTTGTTTGTTTTTTTTAATTCAGACCTGGATAATCTGGGGTCTAGTTATTCTGAGATACACCTAATATATGTATGTATTCAACTTCTTAAGCAAGACAGGAACAAGTTTAGTTGTGCTTGAGGAAAATCTGCAAATGTTTAGAGGCATGGCCCCAATGCTACCCTTACCTCAAACCAATTGTAAGAGTTCAAGCAAAATAAGAAAGTTTAGAGTCCACACAAGACCACCCTCTTTCCCAGTATCAATTGCAGTTTTGGAGTAGGAAGTCCCCTAAAACCATCCTCAGATTCAGTAATTTGCTAGGACTTACAGAGCTCCCTGAAAACAATTATACTCATGGCTACAGGGGAAGGATGAAGATTAAAATTAACCAAGAGGAGAAGCACACAGGGTATCCAGGAGATGTGTAATAAGTCCAGAGCTTCCATAGTCCTCTCCTTGTGGAGTTAGATGCATTACTTCCCCTGTACCACTCTGTGACAATATGGATAAAATATTGCCAACCAGAGGTGTCGGCTAGAATCTCTGTGGGGTTTTTATTGGGGCTCCATTATGTATACATGATTGATTGCCCACTTGGCTGATCTCTCATCTCTGGGCATGACCCAAAGTTCTTACCTAAATCACACTGTTTGTCTTCCTGGAGGGGCCAGCCCCTACCTGGAATTCCTAGGACAAATGCCAGACCTCTTGGTGGGCAAGGTTAAAATCTTTACTACATAGCTACAGTACATAAAAAGTTGAGCATGAGAAAGATGATCTTTGATAAAAATCAGGATAATACCAGCAAGAGCTAATGCCAGGCAGGCACCATGACAAACATGTTATAAATAGATAATCCCCAAAAACACTCTGGGAGGCAGGTCCACCTAGTAGTTCCAATATGTGGATGAAGAAAATTGAGTTTTACAGGAACAAAGTTGTACAGTTGCATTATACACCAGTGCACCAAAGAGCTTGGGTTAGAGCCCACTGCTGAGTAGCTCCAGTGCCCTCCTCATGTGGCCCTGACACCAGGAAGGTGTGGCTGCCACACGTATAGCTCCATAGAGCACCATCCTTGTCTTCTCTGAGAAGATGGCTTCCTAGAGCTGGGCATACCAGCAGCCCCAAGGCAATGGCCCATACTGGCAGACTCATTGCCTAAATCCCTCCCACCCCTGAAAGGAACTCAGTGAGACTTTTCAGAGCAAGTACGTGCACATATAGATAACTGCAAAAGTTCAAATGGTCCCCAAGGAGTGGTTGCATAAACTGGGCAAGTGTTTGGTGGAGGAACATGTTTTAATGGGTTAAATCTTAGTTTTTATTATAGATCAACTAGAAATATGGGACAAAAGTATTAGCTTGTATTTCATCATGCAACAGCTTAACTAACATATTTGTGATTTTCAGATTCTTCTTTCAGTTATTGATAGTGACAATGTTAGGTCCATCTAGAATGGTTCTTCTACTGGGTGTTCTTCCCAAGAATATAAATGCTTTGAACTATATACTTAACTTGCACATTTGGGGTGAGATTTGTTTAGGGGGCTTGTTTGGATCTCAGGCACTTTGTTCATTAAGAGGTAGAGGAACCTATACATGTAGGTCTAGGTCAAAAGCATTGAATAACTGGTATTCAAAATGGTATGCCATTTTTGAATATGGATTTTTAGATATTCCAAAAATATTTTTACTTGTGTAGCTACCTATTTGTATTAACTACCTATTAAAATGGGCAAACTCACTATCAATTTTTATATTTCTATGAAGAAGAAAATGTTAGAAATTATGTTTTCTCTCTTAAGACATATTAAGACCATAGGAAGTTTGGGTATTTTGGAGAGGTGTATGATATAATTATGCCACATAAAATCAAATAACTTTATAAAATATGATTGTTTTTAAAAGAAAAGAAGGAAAAGTTTTCTAGGATTTAAGTGTTTTGTTTCATATGAGAAATGGTAACATACATTGAAATATACATATTAAGAAGTTGAGACTTTCACTCTTGTATTACACTTGCAAAGTGTAAATATTTTTGTCTCAGCCCTGGCTGGTGGCACAGTGGATAAGGCGCCAGCCAGCAAACCCAAAAGTCGCTGGTTCAATTCCTAGCCAGGACACATAACCAGGTTGCAAGCTAGGTCTCTAGCCAGGTCTGTAGCTGGAGGCAGGTGAAGGGCAACCATACATTGATGTTACTCTCCCTCTCTCCCTTTCTCCCTTCCCATCTCTCTGAAAAATAATAAGTAAAATATTTTAAAAAACAAAAAATTTAAAAACTAAGTAAATAAATAAATATGTTTGTCTCAGAAGAAACAATAGATTGAGTTCATAATTAGAGCTATATTGTATTTAAATTATCAATGCCAAAAAAGCAACTTGGAAAGAAATAAAATAAACTTACTGTTAAGAAATCTCTCTTATATGCAATCATATGTATTCTTATATGTTTTTTCTCTCATGTTCAGCTTAAAGTAACAACTATCAAACTCATATGGGATTATGATTCATTTTTTGTTGCTTTTAGATAGTTTTCCAAACTAGGCATTTCTGGAAATCGCCAGTGATTGAGCAGATTTAAAAGGTGTTACTCAGCTATCACACCTTCATAACAAGATCTTACATTGAGTAATTTGTCTAAATCACTCTGTGCGGCAGAGCTGAGGATGTGTAAAAGAGAATGAAGTGCAGAGGGAGATGAGGAGGGATGGCAAAGGGTTTGGGGGTGCCTCAGAGGCCAGGTGACAAGTGGACTAGGTATTGCAGGATAAGGGGCGGGGTATGAATGAAAATGGTGTGAAGGGAACAAAATGGAAACTGAGGAAATTCTCTTCTCTTTGCTTCCTTTGAATCTCTCAGTGGCATTTCCTATTGTTGCCTCGCCTCCCCATCATATGCAGCTTATGTGATAAGAGGGACCTTGGAAACACCTCCTCAGAAGTTCCCACCCTGGAAAGGACTGGTAGGACTCAAGTCTCAGGGAACAAAGTCAGCTCTGGGTATAGGCCCTAGGAAGGAGGACCATGTCCACAGTCACATGGCCTCCAGTCCCAAATCACATAGTGAGAGCCAGCAGATCAAGATCAGGGAACTGGACCAGGGAAAGGGCATCAGCATGAGGCTCCAGCCTGCCTCTGATATAGACCAATGTGTACCTGGCCACTGTAACCCAGCACCACTCACCAGAGTAAGAAGATGAGTATAGTATCTGTGGTTGAAGTCCTAACAAGTAGTTCAGAAGGTTTCCTTTCCTAAGCTTCCTCTAGACAGTGTCCATTACACATGAATGTTAATGTGTGGTGGGCTACTGGTCAAGGGTTCCAGGATTCTGGGACCCCAACAATTGCTACCATGTCTGTGCATATACTTTGTATTAGATATTAGTTCAAACACATTGCTCAAGCCACTTTTAATTTACCTGTGAAAGAGTTGTTATAGTCCCCATTTTATAGTAAAGGGATTGAGGTTCAGAGCCATTAACCAAGTTTTCAGTACCATGTAGCAGAGGGCAGCCTGGCATCACCACCAGGTCTAGCAGCTAAGCTACCAACCCAAAACATTAAAAGTCTGCCTTTGATGCTCTTCTGAATCTTACTGTCTGGTTCTAATAGTAAAAATGAATGAAAAAAATACAAAATAAGGTTTAATTTTATTTTTAAAATTTTTTAATTAATATATTTTATTAATTTGCTATTACAGTTGTCCCAATTTTCCCCCCTTTGCTTCCTCCACCCAGTACCTCCAGCAACGCCCCTCTTAGTTCATGTCCATGAGTCATGCATATAAGTTCTTTGGCTTCTCTATTTCCTTTGTTCTTCTTAACATTCCCCTGTCTATTCTGTAACCACCAATGTGTAGTTTTTCTTTTTTCCTTTCACATCCAGAAAATTCACCATTTAATTATTGCCTTCTATCAGTTCTTACATCACATTAATACAAAGTTTTCTTTTCATTATTCCAAAATGCCTACATTAATTCATTTGTTTAAAGGATTACTCTTTTAAGTAATATGAATTTCAATATTACCAAATGCATGCAAAAATACACTTACACCCATACATATTTAAAGTACATACTAGATTTTGAAGAGTTAATACAAAAATGTAAAGTATGCCAATAGCTTACATAATTATTACATATTAAATGATAGTGTTTTAGATATATTGTAGCAAAATTAAGCAGATTTTTTTCTTCTTTAATACTTATTTTACTCTGGAATGCTATTTTTGTGAAATATATCACAGAAATGGTGTATTACAGAACTCACTTTTGTGAAAGTTGTCCTAGAGACAGTGCCAAACCCATAGTAAAAAATGAATTTGGTTTTTGAGTCTGATCCTCCCCCCTCCAATAATACAACTCAACTTTACTTTAAGCTACTGGAACTACAACTTATTCTTTTTTGGAGTTTTCCATCTTAAATAGATTTATTTATTTATTCATTTATTTATTTATTTAGGCAGTGCACAGGTCTTACTTCTTTCAATACCCTCTGTTTTTCCTCTACATGTTTTACAAACTGAAACCTTCAGAAATAATGGCACTTGCAGTGCTCGGTTGGTCCCCAGAGTAGAAATTATTATGTCTACTAAGTTGAGGTAAAAAATAAAAATCCCTAGAATTTAAATAATTTTGTAGAATAGCATTCTAGCTATTTTTTAAACTTGTGGTTGACTTCCTGTGTGGTCCTAATCTAACCCTTGAACTATCTAAGAGTCTGTTGAGGTAGAGATTAGGTATGTTCACATTTCAGTAATAAAGTTTACTATAGCATTAAATTCTTTTCCCAAGCATCTTCAGTTTGGGGGCCTTCATAACTGGAAATGTATATTTCCACAATTTAGTTGAAAGGAATCTCATCTAATTTACATGCTAATATGAGAATATATATTGTTTATGTAATGAATTATATAGTTTAGTAGCTTGCAAATTCCATCCAAATTGGTCTTCATTCTCAGCATCTTTTCTAACCTAAAGACTGACTGATTTCACAACACACCCATGACCAGTTGGTTGCTATTTAAAACATAAATTGCTAACAAAATCTATATATTACATACCCACAATCTATATATTACATACCCACCATATTGCACATATTTTGTAACAGTGAATAAAAAAGCTAGCATGTCTTCTATATAATATACATCCACATTGTCTTAGGTTTTTCTTCTTTAACTGCATTCCATTTTTCTGAATTATTGCAAGTAACATGATTTTCCCATATTGTGAAATGATTCCAATCTAAGAAAATTTAACCTGCAGTAATGCAGATACAAGTAATACACAAAATTGTACCTTATTTAGTAAAATCTATTTATAACAAGATCACTTTTAAGCATTCATAAGTTAAAGTTGGTCCTTATACATTCAGTTACTCTATGTCTTTTGATTGGTGCAGTTAATCCATTTACCTTTGAACCTGTGTTTCTGTCTGTCTCTCTGTTTTTTTCATCTTCTTAAATCAGACCCTTTAGCATCTCTTGTAATAATGGTTTGGTGGAGATGTATTCTTTTAGACTTCTTTTGTCTGGGAAGCTCCTTATTTCACCTTCCATTTAGAATGACAGCCTTGCTAGGTAGAGTATTCTTGGTTGTAGGCCTTTGTTTTTCGTTGCTTGAAATATTTTTTGCCATTCCCTTCTGGCTTGTTGTGTTTCTGTGGAGAAATCAGCTGATAACCTTATGGGAGCCCCCTTGTATGTTATTAGCTGTTTCTCTCTTGCTGCTTTTAGGATTCTCACCTTGTCTTTGAAATTTGCCATTTTCATGATGATGTGTCTTGGAGTGGGCCTTTTTAGGTTCATCTTCCTTGGAACCCTCTGTATTTCCTGAGTTTGCATGACATTTTCCCTCCTCAAGTTAGGGAACTTTTCTGTCCTTACTTTTTCAAAGAGGTTTTGTATCCCTTGCTCCTCCTCTTCTCCTTCTGGTACCCCTATCATATGGATATTATTACATTTCATGTTGTCCTGCAGCTTTCTTAAAACCTCTTCATTCTTTCAGTCTTTTTTCATTTTGTTGCACTGCCTGGGAATTTTTTTCTACATTGACCTCCATCTCGCTGATCTGATTCTCTGCTTTCTCTAACCTGCTTTTGATTCCTTCTACTGTATTCTTCAATTCATAAATTGTGTTTTTCATTTCCTCCTGGCTCTTATTGATGGTTTCTATGTCCTTTTTAATACTGGTGTAGTTCTCAGTAAGTTCCTTGTAGCTTTCCTGGAGTTCTTGGTAGTTCCCCTGGAGTTGTTTGTAATTTTCTTTGAACTCACTGAGCTCATTGAGTTTCTCTATCATCATTATTTTGAATTCCATGTCTGAGAGTGTACTTGCCTCTATTTCATTTTGCACTCTTCCTAAGGATTCCTCCTTTCCATTTGCTGAGGGTTTATTTCTTTTTCTCCCTATTTTAGGTGACTCTTATTTGTTTCTGCTTTTTGGATTGGTCTGCTTTGACTTACTGTCTTAGTGATGTGACCTTCGGTGGTGTAGCGGTGCACTTTTTCTACTTCCTGGATCTGTGCTTGGTGACATCAGCTTGTGTGCCAGTCTGGGCCTAGTCAGCCAGTTGGAGACTACCAGAGATCCACTGTCTTGGTCTCTTTTAGTTAATCCATTCAGTCTGTGATCAGCGGTCAGTTTTTGGCACCTTGGTCATGTTGTGATGAATCGGCTCTTCTGTTCTGTCCCTGGTAATAAAGCTTCTCTCCAGTTGGTGTTCTACCTTTGTGTGTGTGTGTGTGTATTTCATTGTCATAGTCAGGCTCACATTATGAAGTACACTTGGTTGCCATCCTTTTTGTGAATGGTTGACATGTTCATTTCCTTGTTAGTGCATTTTTTTTGTTCACTTTTCTAACTAAGGAGAATTAGTTTGAACTCTCCAGTCTCATAGTAAATTTCAGCTTTTAAAGATAAGTAATTAAAGCCTCCATCACAAGCCCCCCCCCCCCTTTTCTTATTCACTGATTACTACTTAAATGCTCCCCTTTGGAGGGCTGGTAAAGAAAGATAGAGTTATGGCATCACACTGTGAGCCAAGCAGTGTCCCTTCCAGCAAGGCTCTCACCCTCCCTGCAGGGGCTTCCTCTGGCTGCAGAATCTTTGTGCATGGTGTGCGGGGTTCTGTTCTCGCATAACCCCCCCACCCCCCAAGGATCACACCACCCATGAGAGCCCTTAATGAAAATGCAGTCCCAAGAATAATGCAGCTTCTTGTTCCTTTAGCTGAATTCACCTCGGGGGCTGTCCTGCAGCACTTCCATTCTCTGCTCAAACAACACTTGGGGGTGAAGGACAATACTATGAATCAAGGCTCTTCTGTCTTCCAGTCACTGTTGTGAATGCAGACCTTGATGCAGTCTTTGTACACAAGTTTCCCTTTCCTTCATTCAGCATTTTTAAACCTCTGTCATTCACACCCCACCCAATGTGTGATCGTTGTTATGACAGCCCTAGGCTTTAGCAAGCAGTTCAGATTATGACCGTCATTCTTGTAATTAGACATTTTTTTAAGGCATAAAATTGATTTAAAGCCTTATTTTACATTTCACAAGGGAAACTCTGTCATGGACTCAGATCAGTCAGGGAGACCTCAAATCTTTGATGCCGAACAGATGGTGAAGGGACACATCCTCATGCCCAAGCTAATTCAGGGTGGGTATGCACATCTGGGCAGCTGAGCACTGGAAACTCCAGGGGGCATCACACACATTGGCTTTAGTTGATGGGCAGCCCCTGGAGTTGGCAGTGGGGCACCCTCCACCTGAGTTTGGACAGGGAGGTTAGGAAAGATTCTTTAATGACTCCTGAGGACAATGACATAATTGCAAATCAGTGAGGCAAAACAGTACAACACTAATGTGTATGAAGCCTAGTACCTCACAGTCATGAGTTCAGATCCTGACTTACATATTTATCTGTGTGGCCTTTTGGGAAAGTTACTTAACTCATCCAGGCCTCAGTCTTGTCATCTGTAAATAAGGCTGATAGCAGTATCTATTATATAGGGCTATTATGAGGATTAGAGAAGTTAATAGTTGTAAAACATGTAGACACTGCCCAATATTTAATGAGTATTCTATAAGTATCTGTTACAAATATTCAGAAACAAATTTCATCAATCATTCTGGTGATGCTTAGTAAAATTAAATGTGAATCACATGAGCAAGAGTATCAACAATTTTACCTTTGTCCTTGATTATTGAAGCAGTTATTGTGCTGAAATACTGATACTTCAGATTAGAAAATATTTAATTTTAATTATGTTTTCCATGTTTGTGAATACTTATGTATTCCATAGTTCTTGAAAAAGAGAATGAGGGCCCTGGCTGGTGGCACAGTGGGTAAGATGCCTGTGAACCCAAAGGTCGCTGGTTTGATTCCCAGCCAGGGCACATAACCAGGTTGCAAGCCAGGTCTCCAGCCAGGTCTGTAGCTGGAGGCAGGTGAAAGACAAACATACATTGCTGTCTCTTCCTCTCTCCCTTACTCTCTCTCTAAAAATAATAAATAAAATCTTAAAAAAAAAAAAAAAGAGAATGAAGACAAAATAAAACTCTACATCAATTATAGAGACACATAATCACAAGGATTTTCTTTGCTTCATAGTTTCTAATAGAGAAAAATTGATAAAATTCAGATGCTTATCCATGGGAAACTGGAAAAATTGTGGCATAGCCATAAAATGTGAAAATATACATTGTTTTTAAAAAATGAAACAATAGGGGTACATTTCTAAAACAATGTTAGGTGTAAAGAACTCCAGGAGAATGACATATACAGTTTGTAAAATAAACTTTCATTTCAAGTTTTTAAAAATGCCAAAGAAAGCTGTATACTATTTTGGATACATGCATATGTATAAATGTATAACAAAAACATAAACATGAAGGATAAATGATATCAAGATGGGATTTGAGGAAGGAGGGAAGGGATTGAAATCTGGCAGGAGCAGAACAGGATCATGGCTTCAATTTTATCTATAACATTTTCTCTCTGAAAAAAATAATATAGCCCTGGCTGGTGGCTCAGTGGATAGATGCAGGCCTGCAAACCCAAAGGTCTCTGGTTCAATTCCCAGCCAGGGCACATAATGAGGTTGTAAGCCAGGTCCCCAGCCAGGTCCATCACTGGAGGAAGGTGAAACACAATACATTGATGTTTCTCTCCCTTTCTTCATCCTTTCCTTCCCTTCTCTCTAAAAATAATGAATAAAATCTTTAAATATATATATATACATGAAGCAAGCATGGCAAAATGTTAACATTTATTAAATCAGGTTGGAGGTTACATTATTACATTATTCTCTATAATCTTTATATTTATACTTGAACATGTTAACAATAAAAATAATTAATGGAATCCATATAAATGCCAAACCATAATTCTGAAGTTTCCACAATGGATTTTATTACACCTTTGAGTTATTTTTTTGAGAGACTTCTAAAACATGAACATACCACCAATTGTGCTGGTACTTTTTAATGGATTGCCCTATTTCATAAGGTTAGGGAGTGCTTTGGCACAAGGGCTTTAAAGAATGCATTTTCATTATTCTAGAAAGAATTTTAATGGCCTGTTATACATCAGTGTTAATGAAAGTCATGTAGATAAATCCCTGAGCAGTCCTTTTAAAGGTCGAATTTTATTTTTTCCTTTTGTTCAACCCAAAATAAAAAAGCTCTTTCTCACCCTCCTGGATAAACTGACCAAACAAGCATGTTGTATATTTTGGGGTGCTTCAAATTAAATAATATGGAAGCATTTATTTTGGGTGTTTTGTTTTGAAGACTTCTTCAGCAAAACAGCAATACAATTAACCATTCTTGTGAATCTATGTAATGAATTATACCTTGAATATGTTATTGATTGGTGAAACAAACAGACCATGACCCAGATTTTCATTGTTATGTATTGAAATGTGGGTGGTGTGCTCCAAGTTTGACAATTCTCTATTCGTTGTGTAAATTAACTGGGACAATGGCCTGTGACTATAGCATTGCAGCGTTATGGTTAAATATGCCATCAACCTTTTTATGGCCTATATATAATCACCAAATTCACTTTGTCAGATGCTGTCCACATTCTAACTAAAAAACAATGTTCATTGTAATGTGAATGTTTATAGTAAATATATTTTAAATATCTTAATTTAAATGCAATTTAGCATTGTTAAAATTATTACACAAGAAATTTATTAACATATTCTATATTACTTATTGGCTTCTCACTGTATACTGTTGGATTATAGGGATAAAGTGATAACCAAGACAATGCCACTCTTTAAATTGGTAACAATCTAATGAGTATTAGACTCAAGAAAGCAGGCCATTACAATACAGAGAAATAAGTACTATTTGTGGGATTTACAAAGGATGTTGCAGGAGCACATTACAGGGAAACCCAACCCAGTCTAAGATCATCAGGGTGAGAGATCACAGAAGGCCTCCTGGAAATAGTATCGATATTGATTCTTTATTTGAAGGCTGGAGAAAGAATAGCCCACGCAGAGGACTCAGCACATGGAAAAGCCCAGAGATAGGATAAGAAAAAGCATACTTTGGGCCAAATTTTGGGTTGTTACTTTGGCATGAGGAGTCTTTACTACTCTGAGGTTGTCTCTCTTTGGAATTTCTAGCTCAAGCCTTCCTGAGGAATGTCAATCATCTGAAAATCTTAGATTTAATCCTCAGCCCAATGCCCAGGGTCCATCCCAAACCAATTAAATCAGAATTTCTGGGGGCTGGTCCCAGGTATTGGAATTTTTGAAAATCTCTCAAGAAGATGTGAATATTCAGTCAGGTTGAAGATCATTAATTTGCAAGATAAACCCTGGGAGGTGTGTTGATTTTCCAAATATGCATGCAAGTCAAAAGGGCAGAAATACTGTGCATGGGGACTGTCAAAATGAGCTGGCTGTAAAGAAATGACCTTGGGGATCACAGTAACCAGCTATGCATCTAAGTGCTAAACACTAATAAATGTGATTCATATTCTAGAACTGGATCTTGATATATTCAGATATTACTGCATACTTTTTTTAAGGCAATTATTCATTCATTCCAAAAATATATAGCTAACCCTTACTATGTGTCAGGATGCTAGGTATTGTGGAGTTTATATAGATATAGATGATATAGAGATAGAGATAGAGATATATGACATTTGATGTATTACTATTCAAAACTCCCAGTTTAGTGATGAGATGATTTCTAAATAGTCAAAATCATGTGATAGGACTCTACAAAGCTGGATACAAGCTGCCTAGCTGGGGAGTGGTGTCAGGCAAAGCATCAGAGAATAACTAAATTTTGAATGATGGACAGGATTTAGCAATTCACTGAGACAGAAAGCTTTTTAATGTGCTTGGAGCAAAAGACATGAAACATGTATCCAAAATGAGTGTAGAAAACTGGGTTAGCTACCAAAGATCAAAAGACCTTTCTCTCCTTGTTGCCAGCTAGCCACAACCTACTCTGACATTCTTTATGTAGATGGAAAGCTTCATTTTCACAAGTCTCCATATGATTGAAAAGACCACCTATTTGATGATCATTGGAATAAGACAAAAGGCAGAAGGTACTGAAGCACAGCTGTAGTACTAAAGGTGTATGGTGCAAGAGAGCCAGCCTATGAGACGGATTCTAATGATCCCTGCCTCTAGTAGTCATACCCTGATGAAATTCTTCCCCTTGAATGTGGGCTGGACTTACTGACTCTTCTAAAGAACAGAATACTGTACAAGTGTTCAAAAGACACATGCAAAGATGCCCAAAATCATTAATCATCAGAGAAATGCAAGTTAAAACCATAATGAGATACAATCTCATGCCTGTCATAATGGCCGTCATTAACAAATCAACAAACAAGTGCTGGAGAGAATGCGGAGAAAAGGGGATCTCAATGCGCTGTTGGTGGGAATGCAGATTTGTGCATCCACTGTGGAAAAAAAGTATGGAGATTCCACAAAATATTAAAAATGGAACTGCCTTATAACCAACAAATTCCACCTCTGAGTATATAGCTAAAGAAACCCAAAACATTAATTTGAAAGAATATATGAACCCTCCCTCATGTCCTTTGCAGCATTGTTTATAGTAGCTAAGATATGGAAGCAACCCAAGCACCCATCAATGGATGAGAGGATAAAAAAGCAGTGGTCCACATACAGAACAAAACCTTACCATTTGCAACAGCATGGATGAAACTAGAGGGCATTATGCTAAGTGAAATAAACCAGACTAGAAAGACAAATTCCATATATCACTTATATGTGAAATATTAAGAACACAAACAGACAAAATAGAAATAAACTTATAGATACAGAGAACAGACTGATGGATGCCAGGGGAGAGGGGTATTGTGGGTTGGGATAAAAAAAGGTGAAGGGATTAAGAAATAATAATTGGTAGTTACAAAATACCAATTGGAAATATAAGTTGACTGAAATGGAAGAATCCAGTCAACAGTAGTGTAATAACTATGGTAGCAGGTGGGCACTTGAGTTATTGGAGGGAACACTTTGTAGCCTACATGAACATCTATCCACTGTGTTGTACACCTGAAACTAATACAAAATAGTGTTGAATGCAAGTTGTAATAAAAAATAAAATAATAAAAGAAGAAGAACAATAAAAAAAAGAATACAGTAGAAGTGTCATTTCTGATATTAGGTTATAAGAGACTCCCTCTCCCTCTCCCTCTCCCTCTCCCTCTCCCTCTCTCTCTCCATCTCTCTCTCCATCTCTATCTGTCTCTCCCCTCCCTCCTCAACCAAGCCTTCAGATGAGACTGCACCCATGGCTGATAACTTGGCTGCAACTCAGTGAAAAATCTTGAACCAGAGGCAGTCAGTTAAGCTGTGTCTAGATTCTTGACCCACAAAGACTATGGCAAATATAGTCACCATTCACTTAATGTTTTTGCATATTTTACAACCTCACAGATTAGCTGTAGAGAACTATTGTTATTAATAATCACTCTTGCCCCTTGAGAAATAAGGTTCATTTCAGGCTCGAAATATGTAAAAATAAGGATGAAGAACTAAGGAATGCAAACTCTGTTGTGAAGGTATCAGTTTAAGAGGCAAGATGGTGAAGGTTACAGTTGTTTTCAGTATTAAGACTATGGCCTTAAAGGTCGCTGGTTCAATTCCCAGCCAATGCATGTAATCAGATTGTAATCTCCAGCCAGGTCCATAGCTGGAGGCAAGTGAAAGGCAACCACACGTTGATGCCCACCCCTCTCTCTGCCTGTCTCCCTCCCCCTCTCTCTACAAATAATAAATAAAATCTAAAAAAAAACCATGGTCTTATGGCACTCTCCCACCTGGGAGTGAGCTCCCCTTCCTGTCTCATCACATACACACACACACACACACACACCCCACCAGAGTGCACTGTTCAGAGTATGTCATGGTCAAAGCTGAAGGAGCATTCAGCAAAGCATCTTGGAGCCTTCTTGCAGATCTGCTGCCAACCGTTTGTCCATTGGGCACCCCTTTTTCATTTCTATTTTACCACAGCTCTGAAGTTGAAGATGATTTGGACTTTGCTTACATTATGCAGCCTTTCTGGCCCACCTTTCCTTTTATTTTAATATGATGTAATTTTTTTCCTATGAGTATCTCTGAGAAAATGTTTTGCATGGTAAACTAAAACCCTGCTCAGTCTTACTCTGGCATAGGAACCAATTTGAAAGGCCATAGCTACAGTAAAGACTGTTAAGCCCTGGCTGGTAGCACAGTGGATAAGGTGCTGGCCTGTGAACCCAAAGGTCGAAGGTTCGATTCCCCAGCCAGGGCACATAACCAGGTTGCAAGCCAGGTCTCCAGTCAGGTCTGTGGCTGGAGGCAGGTGAAAAGCAACCATACGTTGATGTCTCTCTCCCTCTCTGCCTCTCCCCCTTCCCCTCTTTCTAAAAATAATAAAATAAAATCTTAAAAAAAAAAGATTTAGAGATAATTATTAAAAAAAAAAAAGACTGTTAGCTAAGTAAAAACATGTCAGCCTTTGACAAGTTACCTATCTGTTTAATGAAACATTTGAGAAGGCATGCTTAAACTAGAATACAAAAATATTTAGAATCCTTCTAAATGCACAGGTTATTATGTGTTTAGAATCTAACCCATTTTCTCTCAACTTTGTAACACAGGTGAAGAAAACCTCCTAGCAATTTTACGGCGAAGATGGTGGAAGTATATGATTCTGGGACTCATAGACCTGGAAGCAAATTACCTGGTGGTCAAGGCCTACCAGTACACAACTCTGACCAGTATCCAGGTATTGACAGCTCCTATTTCTTTTGCAACTGCCTCAATTTCCAGATGTCACTTGCTTTCAGTTTAGTTATTTAGGAATCTATTACTCTATGTTATACAACAAGAGGGTAATTGGTTGCATAAAAATTCATTTGAACTTTATTTTTATATATTAATATTCTCCTAGTTCAAGTGTAATTAGACATCTTTTTCTTTTTCATTCTTAACCATGATGATCATTGACAATGTAAGAAAATAACTTGTAGCTATGAATACTGCCAACTAAGTTT
Organism: Noctilio leporinus; assembly: GCA_004026585.1. Taxonomy (NCBI): domain Eukaryota; kingdom Metazoa; phylum Chordata; class Mammalia; order Chiroptera; family Noctilionidae; genus Noctilio; species Noctilio leporinus. Next base: position 41,086 of record PVIW01005241.1, on the reverse strand, counting down.
ATGTCAGTAAGAGAATTATTAATAAACACACACTTATTTTGATCACAACTTATAACATTTTAGAATATGTCCAGGGATTCAAAGTAATCAAAATGTATAATAATCTCTTCTTTCAGCTTTCTTTCATGTAGATATTTGGAACCTGAAGGGACAGAATTTTTTTCAAACTGGACAAGATTTAAATTCTTAAAATGTGTTATGCATGAATATAGAGCTACTGTGTCCTCCCTTCCTTTCTCTATTTTTCTTTTATATATGTATTACACACACACACACGTGTACACAATTACTTGTTTAACTTAGGTTTTCACAATTTTCACACATGTACACAATTACTTGTTTAACTTAGATTTTCACAATTTTCATCAGACACCACCTGTATTCCTCATTACACCATAAATAATAAGCTTGACAATTTTGGATTCACCCTTATTTCTCTTTTAATGGCAGTGTTATGAATTTATACTCATTCCAAAGTTCCATGATAAAACAAATCGTTGTTCACGTATTAGATTTTACTTATATTTGATACTGCAACAGCATTCCTGCCATCCTAATAATTTGCTTAGAAACAATAACAAAAATGGAGAAACAAACAAGCAAACAAACCACCTGAATAAATTTAGATTACGTAAGTTGAATGGGAAGCTTCTAAACCTGAGATAGATGGGACTGCATGCTTCTCCCTACATGCCCAACAGCAGACGGGAAGAATGTTGACCCACAACCACTGAAGCCCAGAGCTCTGTTCTAATGGACTGCCCTGATGACAAGGGGTTGCTGCTACAATTGACGTGAATCTGGCTCCCTGAACTAGCAGAGGATGAGATTTTGCTGATTGGTTTAGACAAATGTTTCTCAATAGGAGTACTGCAGATAATTCACATCATAAAAAATTATCATGTGTCCCTTTCCTACTTTTTTGCTCATTTAACATTCTTAGTCCTGGCCCATAAATGCCAATAACATCTTTTGTTGCCTTTGGAACAACTAAAAGTGTTCTCATGGATTTCCAAGGGCCCTCTAACAGAGAGATACCATCTCCAGTTCATTGTTGCAGACTCACCAATCAGCACTTGCTCCTAACTCAGGGTGGGATCAATGTCACCCAATCACATTTCTGTCCCCCACTGTAGGAAAGAGGATGCAGATGGATATGGGAGAACAATCGGGACGCTGCCATACCCAGCTTAGCACCAACAACTCTCTCTTCTCTGAGCTTCAGTGGCACTTTGTTTTTCAGCTGTTTTACCCTAGAATGGGGTTTGACTATTCTGGACTACCCCATCAAACCCTGAGTTCTCTCACAGCAAGGATGATTCTTGTTCATCTTGAAATCTCTAGTGTCTAATAGAAAAATCAGAACATAGTAGGTATTCAATAAAGGTTTAAAGAAATTAATTAAATTGCATTGATTTCCAATATTTCAAAGCATAGGAATTTCCAGTGGTTCTTTACCTAAACACAGAGGCCTCCAAAATCTCTATAAAGATAAGGTGGAAGGAGGAAGTGAGGAATTCTGGCTTCATGGCAGAACTAGGACCAGAGTCAAAAATCATCAATGGGCCTAAAAGAGAATTGGGAGACTTCCCCTTTTGAAATTAATGTTGACTTTTGTTTTTACTGTTAAGTATTGAAAAATTATCATCAATTATTAGTTTCTTAAGTTCTAAGGTGGGTATTTTTATTTTTTTAGAAAAAAAATCTTTCTTGCGTGTGTGTGTGAACAGTGACAATTTATTCTTAACAACTGATCCCCTGGTCCTCAGGTGTTTATTTCAACCTATTAGATACTCCACCACCAATATATCTTCTCTCAAATTAGGTGTTTGACATCCTATTTAATACTGTATTCTATGAAAAGTTTATTTTAATTCTGTAGAGAGACAAAAAATAATAATTCCACTAAATTATCAATTGATTTTTATTGTAGTATACTGAGCAAGGAATGGGGAAGTGAAAAAGCAAGTTAAATCTAACAGTTCTAGAACCAAGTTGCCACCTACAACAAATAAACCAAATAAAAAATAGCAGTGGTCAGAATAGAAAATATTTGCTCTGAGAATCATACCTGTAGTGCTTTTTAGTAAGTTAATTCTGTTTACGCATTGCAAATTGTGGAAACCTACAATAGTTTTCTCTTGTTCCTATAAATATTAATTGAACACATAATATGTGCTTTGCCTTTAGTTTTTAGTTGTATTACTCAATAAGGAAAATATTTTCATTAAGCTTCTGAAAAAATGTACTAGCTATTGCAGATGTTATAAAGAAATTCATCAACCTTGCCCTCGAGGAGTTTATGAATTTATAAAAGGAATAAGAAGTACCATCTATTTAATAATTACACCAGGTATTGTAAGAGAATAGACTCGTAAGTGCTACAGTTCCCAAAGGAGGCAGAGATGATGTTTGTTTGCCAAGGCAAGAAAGTACCTATTCAGACAAGTCTAGAAGATTGGATAAAATACATGTACAGCTCTGTACCTGGAATGAAGAGTATGACAGAAGACTGGGGACAGGAAACCTGAGGAAGATGTGTGGAGAACAGTTATTCCAGTTTGATTATTCAGTTGCTTAAAAAATAATTACTGACTATGTCTATGTTTAAACAATGTATTAGATGGTAAACATGCTTGCCTGTGTTCTCATGGAGTTCCCAGTCAAAGTGGGGAAGCAGCCATTGCTCAAACAATGAGATGAATGAGTGTATCACTATAATTGGGGTAAGTGCTCTAAAGGAAAGTGACATGGTTTTATCAGACCATTTGTCAAATGACCTGACCTAAATTGGGAAGTTAAGGGAGAATTTCCTAAAGAACTGATGATGGAGCTGACATCTTAAAGAGGACTAGAAGATTTGTTGGGAAGGAAAGAGGTCCCAGCCAAGAAAGCAACATGCAGAAGGCCCTGTAGCAGGAAGGACCATGGCAAGGATGAACTGTGGACAAGGTCGTGCAACTAGACACAGAGATTGAAGGATGAGTAGTACAAGATGGCCTAGTGAAGGAGGCAGCAGCCAAACTCAACAAGTCTTGACAGCCAGGTCAATGGTTTGAGTCTTTAGGCTAAGTGCGTTGGAAAGCTAAATTTGAGTTTTATAGTCAGCTCAGGCTGTGGTATGGAGAACAGATGAAAGTCATGGATGCTCATAAAGGAATAGATGATGACAGAGCCAAAAAGGTAAGTTGGGACCATATTGTAGGAGGGCTTCAATGAAGAGTGTGACTTAATTTTGTAGGTGAAAGACAGCTGTGAAGGTTTCTGAGGAAAGAAATGACAGAATGTAACCCATCAGCCCTTTTTCAAAGCACTTGTGTTTTAACAAGACAGCCTTCATTAGTAGCTGACACAGCACCAGATAACTTTTGTGTTCTGATCCTCTGAGTGACAGATGTGGAGCAAGCAGACTTGAGGAGCCCCCCACCCCACTTTGTTCTCTTGGCCTCTTAGCTCATTCACCAAACTTATGATTGAATGTCACAAACAATTGATACATGAAGCTCGAAAGGAAATATACATATTTGAAATGATTATAGATTCATAAGAAATTGTGAAAGTATAGAGTTCTTTGAATTATTCACACAGCTTTCTCCAATGGTGACTTTTTAATGACTTTATTATAATGTTAAAACCAAGATATTGACATTGGTATAATACTGTTCACTTGATTACATACCTTACTCAGTTTTCATCCCTTTTTCCTTCACTCCATTGTGTGCATGTGTGTGTGTGTGTGTGTGTGTGTGTTGTTCTATGCAATTTGATCCCATGCATAGGCATATTTCATTTTATTGTGCTTCACAGATACTGTGTTTTTTACAACTTGGAGGTTCATGGCAACCCTACATTAAGCTCATCTATTAGCACCCTTTTACCAAGAAACTCAGAGGACAGTTAGCATATTTTAGCAATAATTATTTTTAATTAAGAGAGGTGCATTGCTTCTTTAAACATAAAGCTATTGCACACTTAATATACTATAGTATAGTATAAACAGAACTTTTATACATGCACTGAGAAACAAAAAAATCTATGTGACTTGTTATATTGCGATGTTGGCTTCATTGCACCCAAAGCCCTCAGCATCTCTGAACTTTGCCTGTAAGGGTTTGTGTAATGACTACAAGTCAGAATACAGAACTCCTATCACCACAAGAGGAAGTCTCTTGTGCTACTCCATGAAGTCACACCAATTTCACCATCCTCCTCCCTGCCACCTGGCAACCACTAATCTATTCTTCATCTATGTAATTTTGTCCAGTGGAGAATACTATATGTATACTATAATAAAATAGAATCATGCAATGTTGAACCTTTTGAAATTGGCGTTTTCACTAAACATAATGCCCTTAAATCCATCCAAATTGTTGCATATACCAACAGTTTGCTTCTTTTTGTTGCTGAGTAGTATTCCAAGGTATAGATATACCAAGTTTGTTTAACCATCACCCATTTAAACATTTGGGTTGCTTCAGCTTTGGGCTTTTACAAATAAAGCTGCTATGAACATTTATGAGCAGGTTTTTATTCTAACATAAGATTTCATTTCTCTGGGGATAAATGTTCAAAAGTGCAATTGCTTGATCCTATAGAAAGCAGTGAGTTAGTTTTAGAAACTAACAACTTTTTAGAGTGCTGCCCATTTTATATTCTCACAAGCAATGAATGAGAGGTCTGCCTGTTCTTCATCCTCACTAGCATTTGGTGTTATTGTTATTTTTTATTTCAGCCATCCAAAAAGGTGTGTAGTGATATTTCACTGTAGTTTTAATTTGCATTTTCATAATAGCTAATAATGTACATCGTTTGGTAAAAAATACATTTTAACTTTGCCTTTATAGTCAAAAGCTAAACAAAAGTAACAATGGCAAAAGAGACAATATATCCTGAGGAAAAAGATAATGATGAGAGACACTGAAGTGAAGAAACCCAGCTGTTTTCTCTATTAGAAAGTACAAAGATATGATAACACCATGATGCTGGATTCATAAGGATTTTATCCTAAAGACATATTTGTGAATTTGTATCTCTTGAATTGTACAGAATAAATAGATTGTGCCTATAACTTTGAGATAGATTAGCAATGACATTTGGTGAAATTCTAAAAGCTATACTATTTTTATAACTGTGCTATATAAACCATTTTGGTAGAAGTATCAGCTTTATGACTTCCTGCCAAAGATTATTCATCTTTCTTCAACCATGTAGTATTAAAATGCAAATAGATGAAACTAGTGAAATAAGAAGAAAGCAGTTCTCTTCAAACACAATAGTTTGATAATTAAAATTAACTCATGCTGAGAACAATTTTCAGTACTCTTACTAAAAACCACTCTTAGGGGTCTATACTGCTAATAGGTCCCCATCTTGTCACAGCAGATATTTCAGACCTCTGCCCATCACTTAGGTGGTTTTCATAGGAACAAGGGAGAAGAAAGAAATCCCTCTAACCCTGATTATTTTCTTTCTGCCCTACTCCTCTGACTTTGGCACATTAACCAGATAAAAGCCAGCCTCCCTAATGTGTAATGTGATATCCAACCCTGAGATGGATTCTACATGGCAAACACATGCAAATCCCATGTACGACATTCACTGCATACTACCACATACATATGCAACAGTTTGTCTCATCGCTTTATGTAACTCTCAGATCTTTCTGGGCCCACTCTCTGATTTTTAGATAGGTTTAGAATTAAGTTGTGTCAGATACAGAGAAAAGCTGGGTAGTTTAGTTTGTACCTTCTTACGTGTCTGTGAAGTCTAAAGTTTAAGCCATGTTCATAAATCACATCAATACAAAAGCCTGCCAGATGCTTCAAGACTGAAGGTTGTCATCTTAAAATTGCTGACACTTTTAAAGACTCAAACTATGAAAATTCATAAAAAACACCAACATATAAGAAAATAGCAGGAGTTATTTTTGTCCCTGTTCTTCCAGTCTTCCGTCTTGTTTATATGTTCTGGGTTGGGGGGCCATTTCCAATTCAAGAGCTCTTAAACAGGAAGAATGTGTCTCTCAGGCAGGAAGGAAGCTTTGTGACCAGTTCAGTAGCTGTGACACCATCTGGGCTAAAGAATAATGACAAGAACTAGCAACTGCACAAGGTGCTCACCTTCAGCTCCTCGTGGCCTAAATCATCAAAGTAGCTTTAGGCAGCACTAGTCACCTCAATGACAGCAAATCTCCCCAAATGGTTTCAGAGAAATAAAAATTATCTATTGTTTTAATCTTAGTCATTCATTCAGCATCTACTATCTGCCAGGCAATGAGATGTGCACCACAGGACTTTGCTTGGATGTTGCATTTTCAGTGAGTTCTTCCCTGACTGCCCAATTTAAAATCAGTCTCCTGTGCCATTCAGTACTCCCTATCCTCTCCTCCGCTGTAATTCTCCCCATAGTCCTTATCATGGTTGAGCTGCCTGTTAGACATCCAGTCAGAGTTCCGTGTGTGTGATGGGGTATATATCTGGAATTCAGAAGAGAGGTGGGAACTGGAATTGTTCCCAAAAAAATATTTTTAGTTAGTCTCCATTTATTTTATTTCATTTTTTTACAAAAAGCCAATGTCAGACCATTGTGGTCATGGCTGGAAAAGGGGTGGGGATGGGGTGGATGGACATGACAGGGATGTGAAAGAGTTTCCCTCTTCACAATATCATCATTTTGAACCCAGAGCTCCCTGAGTGCACAGCAGGCACCTATGGAAGAGGTTAGCCTATTTGCACAGACAGGACCCCACTGATTTGGTGTGCAGGCCCTGCTAGAGGCATGGCCACAACACACAGAGAACACTGCCCAAGGTGCAGGAGCTCAGGATGGCCTGCCGAGCACCTTGGGAGCCTCTCACTTAGGGGGATGTCCCTCATGGTGTAGACCTGCCTATTCCAATGGTTCTCTTCAAGTGTCATTTTGAAACCAGTCTCTGTCCTGGAATTGTACATTTGGAAGCCATTTTCATACAGATGGTGCTGAAAGTTATGGTCCTATTCACTGAGGGAAGAATCATGTGAGAAGGAACAATTTAGAGGCAAAGATATGAGTTATGTGTAAAGCATGCTGGACTATAGGCATTTTTGGATCATCTACCTCAGATGAGCAATATGCCTCTAGAGTTAAGAGATGGGTCCAGATTTGAGATGTAGATCTGGAAGTCATCAGAATAGAGATGATTTTTAAAGCCAGAATGGTAGATAAAATCCTTCAGGATAAATGTAGAGAGATGAGAAAAGAAAAGATGGTGAAATCCTGAGATCATAGCATTTGAGAGATGGGAGCAGATCCAGGAGCCCACAGGCCAGGAACCCATAAAAGGAGCCTATGAATGAGGCATGAAATGATGGGCAGGCACTGACAGGTAAGGATGTCAAAGGAAGGATGGAGTTTCAGGTGCTGCGCTGAGTGAGGCAAGGATAAAAATGTGTCTGCTGGGCTCTGAAACAGGGGATGTATTTTTGAACAGTTTTGATGGTGTTTGAGAACAGAACCCAGATTGCAGCCTTAAGGAGTTGAATGGGTGTTGAAGATATGGGCATGGTGACTGAACAGCAACTCTTCAAGAAGTTTGGCAGGAAAGGAAGTAAGAGCTGAGTGACAGCCAAAGGGTGGCATATATAGAATGTGAAAGTGAGAGCGCTATGAACTGAGCCTTCAGAAACATACCAACTTTGGGGGAAAAAAAGGACAAGATGAGTCCACCAGAAGACAGGAGGTAGGAAGTGCCAGAGATGTAGGAGGAAAAGAAGATGATTGATAGATAGATAGAAGATAGATGATAGATAGATAGATGATATAGATGATAGATGACAATATTCAAGGAGTGGTCAGTAATGCCAAAAGCTACAGAAAGGTTTAGTCAAAAGTGGCTGTGCAATGTAGCTTTGGTAATATGGCGAAGGGACATAGCGTGTTGATGAGGCTTGAGGAATGAATGGGGCCAAGACACCAGGGGCAGTGACTGAAGATGAATCTTTCAGGAAGGCTGGCTATAAAAAGGGTGAGATAAATAGCTACAGAGCAATGGAGCATCAAGGGTGAGATATGGGCATGCCTCCACTGCACAGGAAAACAGCCAACAGAGAGGGAGGGATGAAGATCTAGGAGGGACACAGCTGCTTGAGCAAGGTCACTTGGGGAGGGTCCCCAAAACTGAGAGCAGAGTCACTTTCAGTGTCAGGCAAGTCCTTAAGGAAGGAAACTGGCTATGGATGGGAGGGAAGAATATGTGTTTGTTGAACACTGTCTACTTGGACCTACATGTAGAGTATTTTGTTCACTCTGGTAACCCATGCACCTGTAGCGATACTGAGCATACAGTAGGCATTTAATAAAGACCTGCTGGCTGATTAAATAAATGACAAGTATGAGGTGATGGAAATCTGATTTTGCTTTTTTTTTTTTTTTAAACCTGGAATAGTTGAGTTAGACCTAGAAATAGACCCCAGAAACACAAGATACAATATCTTCTTCTAGCTTTTGAAATGATTTCTCCCTGCTGTTTTAATGCTGGAAGGAATAAAAAATAATGCAAAATTAATGTAGAATTAATATTTTATCAGAAGATGTTCATTTCCTTCAATATGTGCTTTGAAATGTGTACTTTCTTTAATGTTCCTGTTAATGTTCCTCTGTGCATGAATTCCATAAATAAGAAATACCAGTCAGTAGTGCCTGGCTGACTTAAGACTACTACTTACCAAAAAAACACTCAAGACAGCCACACAGTGTCAGAGCCATGTCACTAAAAGCAAACGGTTCAAATTCTCCTATGCATTTTCTTATACCCCTCACCTACTTTAATATTTAAAACACTGCGGACAACCAGTGATTACTTCTTCAGCGTCCCCAGAGTCTGCCATCTCTCCCCAGTGCTGGCTCATGGTCAGAGCCAGCCCACCGCCCCCTGCATTGAGCTCAGGCTGCCCTCACCTAGGCCGCTATACCTGACTTGGTTGCTTGAGCTCACTTGGTGTAAGCAGAGTGGCAGACTTCCCATCACATCCTGGCTCTGACGTTACCATGTGACTTCAAATAAGTTACCTATTCTCTTAATACTCCACTTTCTCATCTGTAACATGGGGAAAATAACCTAACATCGTGCCTGGTCTTTGGTAGACCTTGCTTCAACAGGGTTTGGACGGAACAGACTTAGGCATGCGTCTTTTATTCTATTATCCTGTAACCTCTCTTCTAGTCACCACTTTTGAAACCACCTCAGTCACTGAGACCAGCCAACACCATTTTTTGTTTTCTGTTTTTTATCTGAAATCTTCACTGCAGAACAACCAGGAGCTCTCAAATCCATCTGAATTATCCACCCAGGTGGAGGCTGCCCAACCTCCTGGCCAACCTGCACCTGCGGGCCTCCTGTACCTATTTCTCACTGGGCTTCTATTTCAACCAGGACGAGGTCACACTCGGCAGGGCCTGGGCCACTTCTTCAGAGAGTTGGCTGAAGAGAAGTGTGAGGGTGGCCAGCAGCCCTGAAAGCTGCAAAACCTGGCATTGTGGCTGCATTCTCTTCCAGGACATGGTGAAGCCATCCCAAGATGAGTGGGATAAAACCCAGGACTCCATGGAAGCACCTTGGCCTTGGAAAAGGGCCTGAACCAGGCCCTTCTGGATCTGCAGGCCCTGGGTTCTGCCCGCACAGACCCTCATCCCTGTGACTTCTGGGAGAACCATGTCCTGGATGAGGAGGTGAAACTCATCAAGAAGATGGGCGACCACCTGACTAATACCAAGGCTGGGATGGGCGAGTATCTCTTCGAAAGGCTCACCTTCAAGCACGACTAGGAAGCCTTTGGAGCCCAGAGGCCTTTGAGGGGCCCCTCTGCATTAGACACCCTTTTAGCCTCCTGAAACCCTCTCCCCGTGCATTGGACCCAATGGAAACAATAAAGTCTTTCGCAGCAAAAAAAAAAAAAAAAAAAAAAAAGTTTATTCTTTGCCTTCTACTTTTGGAATCAGAGCTTATTATTAAGCCTGATGAAAACTCCAGGGATTCTCACCCAAGGCGGATCCTCTTGCATCAGAGCTCGAGAACCTCTCTCCCATTTATCTGTGTCTTCTCGTGGTCACCTAGATATCTAGGTGCTTGTCCCAGATTTTCAGCACATGGCAGTGCCTTTTTTCTTTCTTTCTTTTGTCTATGAGAGCTGACACCAGGAATGTAAAAAAAAACATACTTTAACATAATTTAATGTAGGAAGAGCTGATGAACTGACACAAGGGAACATATAAAATTCATAATTTAAGTTCTTATCAATGGGAACAAGAAAAAGTTTGCTGAAAATCTTTTTCTAAATCCTGAAAATAAGACATTTCCTGGAAAATGGCTGCCATATAGTCAAAATATTGACACGGTTTATCAGTTTGGAGTTCTGGGCCAAATGGGTGGAAACATGACTACCTCCAAAGTGAGTATTTTAAGACGGTAAAGCCTAAAGAGTAAATTCTAAGCTATGGCATTTATGGAGGTAGAGGTGTTATAAATAAAATAGCTGTGGGAGGAAAAATGTCTGAAGGGGTGGAGGGAGTGAGGGTGCCTACCAGAAAAATCTGTTCTAGATCCAAGATTTACTCAGGGTTGGATTTTCAAATGCCTCTGGGTTAGCTGCATGTCCCGGCCACTGAATTTAAATGGTTCTTGATTAAGTGTACGCGCATTTCTCAAATTATATTCCACTCTCTTCAGCTGGCCTGTCAGCCAAAAGAGGAGTTTGGTTGTATCTGTGTAACTGAAGTTTGTCTTTTTAAAGATCCTTTCCTGTTAACAGTTCAGTTTTACTCACCAGAGATGAATTTATAATAAATATCACTTTTAGAAACACGGGAGAATTGCCAATTAGAGGCAGAGGAAGGGAGAATAGGAAAAGGTTCTTTTTCCTGGAATCACCTACCCGTTGCCTTAGTTTTAGCCTCTGACAGCTGGGCCCTGGGAGGGGGCGTTCTCCCTGAGAACAGCCCGAGGGGAGCGTTAATGAGGCGCTGACTGCGGCTGGCCGCCAGTCCCTTTCAGGCAGACAGAATTAGAGAGAGGGATGAGGTCAGCTCCTCATTATGCTCTACAGGAACGGGAACAGTTGGGCAGCAGCTTTTTGTTTCATTTTAAATTTATTTTACAAACCATCCGCTCTCCTCGAGAAAGACTGATCTGATTCTTGTATATTTTTTATACTCTTGTAACATGTGCTATTCCCTGTATTTTGAAACTAGTGCATGCACAACTGAAGAAATTTGGATACCACAAGTGAGGTTGAGAGGATTCGGTTATCCTATGCAAAGTTAGCCGTTATCAACACTTTATTCTTACAGATTCTAGCTTTCTCTTTTCCGAGATTTTTACACCTAGTATTCTGAGATTGAGAGCTACAATCAAGAAACAAGCATATATGTTCCCCAAACCAAGTATGGTTCCAAAGGAATGTGGAGGGACCCCTGTTCTCCCCAGATACCACCCAGGCCAAGAAAGATTTCCATTCCCTTCCCAGAGCCAGGAGAATGGAGACTGTTCCTCTTTCTCCAATCCTTCTTGCTTCACTCCAAAAAGAAAATAGCTAGTTGGATATCCAGTTGGGGGTTTCACCTCTTGGTTAGGTTGTTATGCCTGCCTGAAAAGGAAGTACAAGGGTGGAAAAGAAGCTTCCTTTCTGCCTGCTTTAGGCTTGTTAAGCACTATCTTTTGTTGCAAGGACCTCTGAGACAGAGTCCAAGGCCTTATGACCATTTTTCCCAGTAAAGCTGTCTAAGAAAGTATAGGCTAGGCTTAAGTTAAAATTGGAATGGGAGATAAAAGCCAACACTGCTTTCTTCAATCTGGGTCTAATGTTAATGTCTGACCTCCATTTACTTCCTTAGGTTTCTTAGGTGACCCGTGTGAAATTGTCAGTATTCAAACACTTTAACCTATAAAAATGGCCATTCCAAATGGGTCTAGCTATTGTTTTCTATTAAGTAGAATTCAGAGGGAAGGAGAAGTAAGAGATTTGAACGACAAGCATCCATCATTATCGAGAAAAATATTACCTGTATCACACTGTAGACACAGTTTAGACATTTTATCAGAGTGGAAACATAATGTGAAGCTCAGCTTTTCTGAAGATATTTAAGGGCCATTTATTGAAGATAAAGACCAAGCCATGCTGAGTTTTTAAGTCTATAAGTACAAAATGGGAACGCTTTGGAAATTTCTGGAAATATCTGTTTTTAATTTACAGAGCACGTCTCCTATTTTACTTGCATTTTCCCCATCTTCATCCATGTCAAAAGTATATAAGAGCATAAGTCAATTCAGTTTCCTAGATTTCCTCATCATCTTCATCCATGTAAAAGTATACAAAAACATAAGGCAGAAAACATCAAATACCATGACCTGTTATCTTTAAGACCTTTGTGATGCTCTGGTGCTTTGTTTTGTTTTGTTTTGTTTCATGAATTAAAGTAACTCTTTGAAAGGGGGAAAAAATCTAAGTTACAAATTTGATCCTTTAGAAAAAATCATTGCCTGCTTTTATAGAGCAATACAGGCTACTAGTCTTTTCTTGCACCTGCAGACAAAGCAATACATTCTTCTTAAAATAAAATAAAAGTTTTTATGTTTTGGATGAATTTGGTGAAATTTTATATAACCAATTCAAAGAAAATGTTTAAAATAGCCTAAATATAACGTTTACTTTAAAGGCTATGTGGTGATCTATATGTTCTGTTTAAATTAAAATAAACCAAAAACCTGTACTATTTTTATCTGACATCAATATCACTTTGCCCTTTTTCAAATGCATAATTTATCTCTGAGATTCTCCAGCAACTGTAGTAAATGCTAACATGTACATTCAAAATTTCATTTGAAGTTCTATAAGAATTTGGAGAAATATATAGATTTCCCCCCAAAAGCCTTCATTTAACACTGCTCCAAATCAAAAAACAAATATAGAAGCTATTGGGCCATTTTTCAGTAAGTACATTTTTATGGACAAAGAATAAGTCTAATAAAACTAAATTCCTTCATCAGTCAGTGCCAGAAGAGGCCTCTGGTCTGGATGTTTTGTTGGCAATACCAACTGCATAAAAATGAGATACAGATAGTAATATAGAATAGATAGAGACAAAGAGAGAGAGAGGGAGGGATAGAAAGAGAGAGAGAGATAATTGAGTAATCTAATGACAAGTATGATATTTGACAGGCCTACTAAAATATCACATGACAGTTGAGGTTGCTGAGCTTAGAATGATTATATGTCATGAGGACAGGAGTTATTTTATTTTTCTTATTTAATCACTCTGCATCAATTTTGAGAATCATGTAGCACAATTGCCTTTAACTATTACAACCTTATCATTCTATGATGGTGATTATGCAGTAAATTTCTGTAAGTCAAAAATATTGCTCCCTGGCTGATGGTTCAGTGGATGTGCACCAGCCTGCGAGCCCAGGGGTCACTGGTTTGATTTCCAGTCAGGGCACATAACCAGGCTGCGGTTATGTCAGGTCTCTAGTCAGGTCCATAGCTGGAAGCAGGTGAGGGGCAACCATACATTGATTATATATATATATATATATATATATATATATATATATATATATATTTTTTTTTTTTTTTTTGTATCACCATAATCATCCAAGTTCCAGTTGGCCTCAATCAGCCAAGTGAATGTAGTGACTTCCACAGTTCTACCTTTTAAGATACACTCTCAAAGATGTTACAGAGACACAGACGCTTATTAAGTGAATATGCAAGGTCTGTCCAGAAGGTATCCAGCTGTGTACTATGAGAAATAGAGACATTTACTGAACAAAATACAAGATACATGAAACACTGTACATAGGACAATGATGCCCCAGTCCCCTTCAAAGTCAACACTTTGGGACCTCACACAGTTCTCCCAATCACCATCAGCTGCCCCATTTTATTTTCCTAAATCTCAACAATGGTCTGAAATCTCTTTCCTTTCAATGGCAATTTTAGTTTTGGGAAAAGCCAGAAGTCGAAGGGTGCCAAATCTGGACTGCAGAGAGGCTGAGTCACCCGGGTGATTTGATGTTTTGCTGTAAAACTCTGCATGAGTCATGATGAAGCTGCCAATCACCAGCTGCCCATGGCTGGAGCCTTCTGAATCATCCAGACAATTTTCACAGAGGAATGTTCAGCTTAATGCAAAAGTTGATGCAGATTCATTGCTCTACTTGCTCCGTTGTTTTGAATGTGACAACCACACAGTACACATGCTCACTCGGTGGTGTCTACTGCTGCCACTGACTAGTACAGTGAAGTCATCATTGCTCACACATGCACATTGCAGTCCACTTGGCTGCCAGGTTACGCTGATGTTTCACAAACCATTCTTGTTATATTAACAATGGCTGGACTTTTTCTGGACAGACCTTGTCATATTCACAGATACAGGCATAGATACACATCAACTAAAGTTGAAGGGATAAAATTCATATTTTGGTCAAGATGTAAGTTAAATGAAATGAGTAGAATGGCAGGTGAGGACGTCATAGGAGCAGCAGAACTAGAGAAAGAGTGCATTCTTTCATTCAGCTCGCATTTTGGGTGTCTACTAAATCCCAGGTGCTGAGTGAGCTGGTGGAGGGCCACGCAAATGAATGGGGCACCCACTCTTTCTTAGGAAACTCATAATCCTATAAAGAGATACCACATTCATTTACTTATTCATCGTTTTCTTGTGAGACTACTCTATGTGTGCATCCAGGCTCTGTGGTAGGGTAGGTAAAGTCGTCTCTGCACAGCAGGGCACGTGCTACTGACCATGGGGCAGGTGTGCCTGCTGCACCATGGGCTGCTGTGGGGAAGTAGGGGCTGCCTGTTTAAATCAAAGTGCACAGAACTCACCTATAATAGTAGTTCCTCAAGAACAAGCATCACGTTAAGCACCTTACACACACATACACACCAAGGGGTTGTGGGTGGGGAGAAGGGGTCAGAGCCACAGGCCACAGGTGGTTAGGCTGGGGGCCTCTGCTGGCCCCGTTGGCTCCCGGCAGGCTGGGCCAGGGGTGCAGGGCTGGGCTCGGCACTGCAGGTCCTTCGCTGAGGAAATGAACCCCGCAGAGGTAGGCAGGGCTAGAATCAGGGAAACAGAGAAGGCAAGCTCCCCAGGGGGCGGTGGGAAAGTCCAATGAACTAATGTGGACCAAAAGCTTGAGAAAACGTTCTGCAAAACGTTTATAAAAGGATATAAATGGTAGCATCTACCCATAATAGGGAGGCTTTGCAGCCTGTAAAAGCAGATAGGCTGGAAATATGCCTCCATCTCTAGGACACCACTGGGGGAGTGTAGTGACCATGTTAGGGCAAGGGGAGGTCTTCCAAGTGAGCAACCAGACTGAGGTGGTGGGGAGTGGTTGCAAACGGAGGCAGCATTAGCATTTGTGTTGAAGACTGCAGGGGAAGCTCCAGTGGTCAGAAGCTGGCTGAAGCTGAAAAGAGAAAGGAGTTAAACGGTGCTGCAATCTTCCAATATGCTATACATTCAGAATAAAGACAACTTAAATATCATTTAATGTTGAATCATTCTGCTGTCCTAGAAGTAATGTCAACACAGATTTTTATTAATATTTAAATAACGTGAAAAGTGCACTTAGATGCTCATCTAGAGTTCAGAGTAGTATTTTAGCCCCAACCCTGACACTCGCATCCCTTCTATATTTTCAGCTTCCTTATCTATAAAATGGGTATGGTTATAACTCTCTTAAAGAGCTGTTACAAAAATTACATAAAAATATGTTTTGCAAACAATAAATGTAAACTTAACACAAGTTACTGTAAATGTTATTTAACTGCCGAGTTCAAATAGTGATTCTTGCTCTGTCACTGTGACTTGAGGGAATTCACCCCGGCCATTGACTGTGGTGGGTCTCAGCACCTCCACAGTAAAAGCAGATAACTTGGGATTGTGGACCTCTCTGCTGGGTATTGTCTGAGGGTTAATGACAGAGAAAAGTACAATTAGTTTAAATCTTTAAAGGGAAAAGTTTTGTGTAAATTTAAGAGGTAATGAACACTTTTCTTTCCAAAATATTGTTAATGTTTCTTGAGAATTTTCAGAGCATAAGGTGATAAGGAAACTATTCATTTGTTTATATTTTGGTACTGATATACTATAATTTTCTTTTGGCTATGGAAATGTATGCAATGAAAGGTAAATATATTAAACAGGTTAATAACAGGGTTTCTTGATTTTTTTTTCTTTTTTAACAAGCCTCTACTATAACACTTCTCTCTTTTATTACTTTAAGATCCACTTGGCTGAGGAGTTAAGCTACCAGTAAACTATTGGAAAATCATTTTGTCAGTATGTTTTATATGACCACAGGGGAAAGGATGGAGCCAAAAATCACTGAAAAATAATAGTGTATTTATGAGCATCTGCCACCAAATGGTTTCTTTTCTATAGTTACAGATACTGTGGTGAGACCTCCACCTGTAGCAATTCTGTAATTGATTGTCATTAAAATATTATTTTTTTAAAAAATCATGACAGAACTGCTGATACAAACCATTTGAATGACCTTGAGCACATCACTCCTCTCTAAACAGCCTGCGTTCCCAACTTTTAAATAAAGAGGTCACAATGATTTGAAACTGGGGAGATACTGCCCCCAAGGGGCACTTATAAATGTGTAGGAGGTTTTTTGTTTTTAGAATATGGGGCAGTCCTACAAAATGAAGACTTGTACCGCAGCAAATGCCAGTAGCAGCCTGTATTACCTCTAATGTCCCTCCTGACAGTAAGTGATACCAGTGACTGTCCATTTGTTAATTCACTCCGCCACCCATGACTGACCCTCCTAGGATGCTGGACACTGCTTCCACTACCTCAGAAATCTTGGCTTGGATTTGTATTCTTCTTTCCCTTTCTGTCCTTTCTAAAAGTCTTATAGGTCCTATATACATAGGACCTAGTATTTACAAAGAAGGACTTTCTTTGTTTTCTACTCAACCCATTAAGAGAATAGATCTCAGGACTCATCATCTGTTTTGGGATTGCTAATGATGCTGAGAACCAAAAAGACTCCCTTCAGTCCACCCCAAAGATTGGACGATGGCCTAGTTTGCCTTTAGTAATCCAGAATGAAGGCTCTCAGCTCCACTGACCAAGGACTTCCAGCCAGATAATGAAATCCCAATTGTGGAGCATGTACCTAAATATTTTAACTGTGGATGCAATCATTTCTACTTTTTATAATAAAATACTGACTGTTTCATGTCCAGTGAACAGTTTTCACTGGCAAACTGAAATTTCCTAATATATTTAAATGGCATTTGAGACCAGTTGTAAAACCTGCCTAGAGTACTTTACCACTCAAGTAGGTTCATTAATTTGCCAACTAACTATGTGGGGAGCAACCCTGTGCTATATCACAGTCCTACCAGCCACAGATCCTCAGTGGGGAGGGCCATCTGCCCGGGGCTCAGCCCCCACCAACACAGTGTTAAATGACCATTCACATGCCTTGTATCACCTTATCATCTCACAGCATTCTAGCGACAGCATGCACTCTGATTGGTTGTTTCATTTTGCAAAGGTGAAGACTGGGAAGCATAAGGGTCTGCCCAGGTCACAAAAAGCTTTAGGGGATTCTAAGTGCTGTTGGCAGTGCCAAAAAGCCAGTCTGACAATCAGGGATGCTTTGAGGTACAGTAGTCCACCTCCCCTTAGCCATGTGGGACATATTCTAAGAACCCCAGTGGATGTCTGAAACCATAAATAGTACCGAACCTTAAATACACTGTTTTGGGGGGTACATACATATCTATGGTAAAGATCAACTTATAAATTGGACACAGTAACAGAATAACAATAATAATAATACAATATATAGAACAATTATAACAATACAAATAAAATAAGAGTTATTTAAACACAAGCAGTGTGATACTGTGACAGCCAATCTGATAACCGTGGCAGCTACTAAGAGCCTAACAGGTGAGTTCTGCATACTGAGTTCTTGCGCTGAACAAAGGGGTGGTTCACATCCTGGGCAGCATGAGGTTTCATCATGCTACTTAGAACAGTTTAAAACTTATGAATTGTTTATTTTGAGAATGTTCTACGTAATATTTTCAGATGGTAGTTGACTGTGGGTAGCTAAAACTGAGTAAAGTGAAACTGGAAAAGAGGAGTAGATTGCTATATACAAACATCTTTTAGCCTCTATTTGATGTTTCTGATTATTAAAAATTATTGTATGTATTTTTTCAATAACTATTATTGCATCCTTCTTATGAACCTGACAGGATTTTGGGTACTAGGAATATATTCCTGCTATCATGAACCTCTGGACAAGTGGGGAAGTTAAACATTATTCCGATAAGTCCATATTAACTTTTGCAATTAATACTATCTCAGTTTAGGTGGTGGACGTGGAAGAGAATGGCATGAATAGATCTGATAGACCTCTTTCAACGTCTGACAGACATTTAAAAGGTGAAATCAGCAGAACTCAGTGATCAATAGGATTAGCAATAAGAGTGAAGGAGTATTAGGGGCCACTGCTCTGTATCTGGTTGCTAGAGGTGGGATTCTAGCAGAGGAGCTGTGCTGGTCAATGAGACAAGATCATCAGTTTCTCATTGGTATATCGCAACTGGTGTCCCGAAGGACATACGTTTGTCTAGGTGGAGACCCTGCTTTGCATGAAGTGTCCGAAGGTCACTGTATCTTACCAGGGTGTGGGAGAAGCAACCAGTTCTTGGAACCCAGAGCACATATTTGGAAACAGGATCACCCACTGGTACTGGTGCCAAAGTAATTACAAAATGCTTTCACATATAGTGTTTCTGAGCTTCACAATGCTCTTTGCGAAAGCCAGTAGTTGTTACCTTCTACTAACAGGAAATTGAGGCTTCCTGAGTTTATGATTCTGTAACAAGGACCTAGCACTCCAATTCAGATTCTATTTCACCATGTTATCTCACTATATGGTCAGGCTAGGTGAATTCTTCAACTCTTAGGGTGATCAAATGGAATCTCACTATTTGTGCAAAATGTATAAGGGGGTTAAATAGAAATGGAAAAATACGATAAAATTTTTAAGTGACAATCACAAAAATAAAATAAATTAAGGCTTCATTATTAAAAAGTATCAAATCAAAGTTAATTCTTTCTAAATTATGTTCTCTTTTTACTTTTATTGCTCTTTTTTTAATAACAGCATTTTATCTGTAAACTTCTGAAATTAATATTTGTATTTACATTTAGAGCATTCTTTTCCTTTTAAGAGTAAAATGTTAAAGATATTAAAATAACTTACATGAGTTGTGGGAAGACAGTTGCCTGGGAGAAATTAAGTTTAACTTTCGTATATATTCCAATAATGTAGAAATCATTGTAAGACCTTTGCCTCCTTACCTCCCATTTCCAGATCTGTTGCTAAAGTGGTGGGACCATCTAAAGCGGCTCAGCCTATCCTCCCAACACATGAGTGTTTCTGTGGGCTCAGAACACTGAGGAATTCAAGAAGCCAAGCTGCCCAAAGACAACAGGGGCAGAAGGATCTTCCCCACCAACCTGTCTTATCAATTTGCCTTCTCCCTTTTTCCTCTTGTGGATGTTTAAGGAAAGCTTATTGAGTTTGTTTCTGAATCTGTTTTAATTGCATCAGGTCTAGCCCTACACAAAACCTCAGGTTCAGGGGGAAATAGGCTTTCCACAGAGCTAAAGTTACATTTCTTTACTGCATGTAAAGCTCTCCCCTGAACCCCTGTTTTCCTTTACCTTCCTGCCAATAGCTCCTGGACTGTTTTGTGATCCCGGTGGTGATTTTACTCTCCTGGTTCTTCCTACTGATCCGGTACAAGGCTGTGCACTTCATCGGTATTGTTGTCTGCATCCTGGGGATGGGCTGCATGGTGGGAGCGGATGTGCTCGTGGGACGGCACCAGGGAGCAGGTGAGTCCCCGTGTGTTCACTAGGTGTCCTGCCTCTGTGGCTAAGGCCAAGGCAAGACACCGACTGTTCATTGTTGGGTAGGAAAAAACCCCCCGTCTATGTCTTACTCATTATTTGTTCCTCACACCTAGAATAGTGGCACATAGGAGGTGCTTAATATATTTCTTGAGGGAATAAAAGAAGCAAAATACAGGTTTTGTGCTTTTTCTACAAGAATTCAGAAGCTGTCTAAAGATGAGAGCCAGGACCCACTTGGAGAATGTTTTAGATGCTAAAGCTTCCTGACCTTGACTGGCTGGCTAGAGATGGTGTCGATGGGTCAGTTCATTTCTGAACCATGGGTGCTTTCCCCACCCCCTACCTACCACCCCAAGTCTCCCTAGTCAGAGAAAGACTGAGGTTTCAAACTACTGAGTGAAGGTTGATATGTAGGCCTAATGGAGATTTAAAGTTTAAGACTAGCTCTGGCTGGTGTGGCTCAGTTGGTTTGGTGTCATCCCACAAAGCTAAAGGTCTCAGTTTTATTCTGGGTCAGGGCACATGCCTGGGTTGGGGGTTCAGTCCCCAGTCTGGGCGCATAGGAGAGGCAACCGATCAATGTTTCTCTCTTACGTTGATGTTTCTCTCCTTCTCTTTCTCTGTTGTTTCCCCTCTCTCTAAAAACAAAAAATATTTTTTTTTAATTTAAAGTTTAAAGACTAAAGTCAGGAATACTTGAGGGAGAGCTAGATTTAGTCTCATTCATGGTTTTTGTTTGTTTGTTTGTTTTTCGTTTGGCTATTTTGTTTTGGAGGAAGGGTTTTTGGTAGCAATCATAGGTAATTAACTTGTACACCTATGAGATAAAGCTTCAAAATTTCCTCATCAAATTCCTATTAATTTTCTGGACCAAGGTAGCCTCTAGAGGTGGAGAGAAGGCATCTGCAGTCCATAGCATAGAAGACTGCCTCAGAACCTGTGCAATGGTATTTAATGTGGGGAGGACACAAACAACACTTACATTTCAATGTTGTGCTTGTTACAAGTACAACTGAGCATCTGATCTAGGAGATTCCATGCCTTTGAGCTCACCTGAAGGGAGATATCTTTTTCAAGTGTGTCAGTAAAATCAGTGGGCCTATCAGTGAATTCTTTCTATGCCACCTTACTCCAGTCCAGCATTATAGACCTCCTCTGAAGGCTACCTGTGCATTTACTGATGCATGGGGGGAAAGACTTGCAATAAAGGCTCCTAAGACTGTTATTGATGTTGGAGTGTGTAAAAATGGCTTAGTAAAGCCAAATAGATTCTTCCTCATACCATTTCTACTTTCCTCAGAAAATGTACATATTAAATGGGAAGGTTAAAAAATAATAGGATTAAGATAAAACAATTAAAATAGCTCATCATAAAAAGTACTTCTTGCTACTCAAAATATTCCTTTACCACCATAATACATTTATTGCATCTTGTAGTTCATTTATCAAAGATACTAAATACCCATTACAATGTTTTTCTTATTATTAGACATAATTTTGTATTTATTTCAAGGAAGAGAATATATTTTCAAAGAGTTATGTAATTAAACACAATCAAGTAAAAGTGACAATTTTATAGTGACAATTTTATTGGTGCCAGGTACTCTCACATTCATTATCTCATTTAATCCTCCTGATTATGCAAAAAAAAAAAAAAAAAGTATTTTTATTCTCATTTTTATTAATGAAAAGATCAAGGGTTAGGAAAGGTATGACATTTGAGCAAGAGCATACCAGTACTAAAAGGTGTGGCCTAGATGTAAAATCTAGCCAGTATTCTTTCTACTGTACCATTTAATACTTATTTTTCCATAATTGTGATTCTTTTTTTTTGAAATATTTTTTATTATTTTTAGAGACAGGGAAGGGAGAGAGGCAAGAGAGGGTGAGAGACATCAATGTGTGGCTGTCTTTCACCTGCCTCCAGCTACAGAGCTGGCTGGAGACCTGGCTTGCAACCTTTGGGTTCACAGGCCAGCGCCTTATGCACTGAGCCACCAGCCAGGGCTAATTGTGATTCTTATAAGAAATGTATAGCTGTTCTATTATGTAAATTAGCATGAGGGACTGTCCAGATTTCCCAGAATGGATGGGTTTTCCCAACCACTTGGTGGTAAAACCAAGGGAATCCCAGGAATACAAGACAGTTGGCCCCCTTAAAACTCAAAAATATTCAATGGGATGGGTTCATTTCATTAATTGCATTAATAGTCTTTCAACACTCCTAAGTAGTATAATTCACCATTTAATTTTTGATCTGGAGAAAAGTAGTGATTTTAAATAGTCATTCCTTTTCTCCTTCCACTGCCTTGTACACACAGATATCTTTCTAAACATGGTGTTTCTAATACTTAAACAAAATTTCTAATAAGAAAGCCAGTTTTTGCAAAACAATTATGACTGGTCTGTTGAGAACCAAGAAGCAATCCAAAATGGGAAATGGATAACACAAAGAGACAGATTGCTAGCTCTGGGAATGATTGATTCACTCTTTTCAACCACTCTATAGTGAACACTTAATGAATGCCAGATGATATGCTAAGCATTTTACATTATTTTTATTATTTTATTATATTATTTTATTGTATTTTCAAAATAGCCTCATTTTAAATAAGATAAGTAAAGTGCAGAAAGACTCTATAGCTTGCCTAATGTTCAACAGCTAATAAGTGGCAGAGATGTGATTAAAACCCATGTCTACCTGAATTGAAAGCTGTTGAGCTTTCAGTTAACTCAGTTCATTCAAACATTTACTGAGAACTTATCATATGTCAGGATTTTTGCTAGGGATAAAACTAAGCTAAATAGGTCACAGCCTATGCCTCTACACTCTACTGTGTAAGAAAGCAGGAGCAGGTTAACAAATAACAGATGCGGAGCAGAACGCAGTGGGTACCATATAAAGTTCTAATGGTGCAAGATTCAGATGAAAAAAGAAAGGCACTGGTTGAATGGACTTATGTTTTCAAATGTATTCATTTACCCCAAATTTGTACAACATAATCATTTGTTGTGGTTTCATACATAGTGACAGATTTGCTGGGTATAATATTATTTTCCCAATGAACATTGCACAGAAACTAGCACTACCATGTTAGGTGCATTAATAGTGAATAAAATGTGTAATTTCCAGTTAACTAAATACAAATAGTAGATACAAAATATTTGTTTCAGTAATTCCCTATACTTATATCAAATACTTCATTATATAATATGGTTGGATAAAATCTGGTTAATTAAATTATACTTAATCAACTGAATTTTTATGCATGTAATATATATATTCATTTTTTTAAATTTATTATTTGGAGGTAATAAAATTTAACATTTCTTTTTTCTAAATTTAACTTTATTGTTATTATATTATATCCATCCCCTTTTTCCTCCCCTATATGCATTTTAAATATTTTAAAAATTGATAAATACACCAAGTAATTAAATAATAAATAATATTTCATCACTTTGTCACTAAATAACTAGAAAAAACTTCTGAACCTTGAATTACATAAAATTATATTATTATTAACAATAATTATCATTCAAAATATTGGGGGATAGATTTCAAATAGTCAAAGGCTGGCCAGTTAACAAAAAAGGCCATATCTGTACAAATGTGGAATTTTTAAAAGATTGGTAAGACCATTGAAACAGTGTGGCCCTTTTTTAGAGCTTTGAAAAGGTAGGCTGGTATTCCCCTAATTTCTATTAAAATACTTTATGAGAATTTAGCTTTCCCAAATCCATTCATGTAAATTAATTTCATTAACCAAAAATTCTATTAAGCAGCACCTCCACACTTGACTAGTACAATAATTGACATTCATCATAATAACCCCAGTCATCACAAGGTTCTAAAATGGATCCTGAATGAGAAGTGACCAAGTCATGCTCATTATAATTTTGGTAATGGAGTCTTTTTATTTTACAGATTATTCATCAAACAAACTACTTAAAAGTTAAAGGTTTTTTCATTATTTTCTAGTGGGCACATAAAAACAATTCATCAGGTTGCTGAAGATGACGCTCTCTGTCACAGCAACCTTAATTTCCTCAAAAGAAGCAACAGGGACTTCCCACAAGGACTGGTTTCTCACTGGGGCCTCATCTGCTCCCCGTAACTCCAGGGAGGGCTCCCAACTCTTGCAAATCCAGCTTCTCGGCTCCACTGCCTCAAGGATGGCTCCAACTGGCTCTCCTGGCTTTCCGGGTCTCCTTTCACACTGATCCTTCAGGAACTAGGAAGTTGCTTCAGAAAAAGTGACACCATTTAGAGTGAATATATAATCTCCCAAGGTGACCACAGAGGCATGAATGAAGAGGTCTTTCTTCAAGCCCAGCCCAGGTTCTTTTATGTGAAACACTTCTAAAAAATTCTCATGCTCCCAAATGAGCTGTAAGAACCTGGTTCTACAGTTTTCTGTTGTTCCAGCTAATCTGGGGACCCAAGTCTACTTCAGTTGAGTCTCTCCCTTAGAATCATGCTGGAAAGAGCCCTTCCCATTCCGCCCACTCCTGTCCCTGAGCAGCAGCGTGTTCTTGGAGCTCCCGTCACATGCCTGTGCAGGACAGAGCTGGAGACCACTTGGGTACCAGTTCACCAGCGATGTCACCCCACTGCTGATGCCCGCTCTCCTTCCCAGGCTTTCCACACCCAGAAATGGAAAGAGTTTGCCTAATTATGGAAAATAGCCGGGTACAGCATTTATCAAAAATTGGACATAGACTGAAACTAACCAAAACTGAGTTTGAAACAAATATCTTTTATTAAAAAAGGAAAATATTATGATAGTGAATTCCATAGATTTTCATTTTTATGTTACTTTAGGGGTGTCGACAATTTCAACCCATAATCCCTTTCACTTTCATTTCCTAAGCAGGGGCACATTTTGCCTATGGTCAAAATACAGCCTCAACTACTTCTGTTTAACTTCTCTCCCTGTGTAACAGAGGGCAGAAAGCTAGGCTGCTTCTGTTTGTTCTACACCATGTTCACTAAACTGTTGGAAAGTGCCCAGCAGCAAATATACCATGCGCAGGTATTAGCATCTATTGATAGATCTGCTAGGTCTGTTGCGAAAGTATCAGCCATGCAAACTTTTAATTATATTAACATTGTCTTGACACTTTCAAGACAGACCTGCTACTCCTGGCTGAAGACTGGGCTTTGCAGAGATGGGGCATTCTCAAGAAACTGGTTCCTTTCTCAACTGAAGAAGACTTCTGGTTGGAACATATGTGACCACCCATAAACAAAGGTTGCCAAATCTCAGTTGGCAAGTTACAGAACTTCTATAAAAATGTTAGAATAGAATAGCTATAAGAAACTGATTTTTGCTGATGCTCAATTCTTGTTTTAAAGAATTTATTCATTAGTTTTAGAGAAAGGGGAAGGGAGGGAGTCAGAGAGGAAGAGAGACATCAAAGTATGGTTGCCTTTCACCTGCCTTTAGCCACGGACCTGGCTGGAGACCTGGCTTGCAACCTGGTTATATGCCCTGGCTGGGAATCGAACTAGTGACCTTTGGGTTCATAGGCCAGTGCCTATCCACTAAGTCACCAGCCAGGGCCATCAATTCTTGTTAGGAAAATTTTAATGAAGTTCCCTCTGTTGTTTTTTTGGTTGGTTCCTAGGAGAAAATAAGCTGGTTGGGGACCTTCTGGTCTTAGGAGGAGCCACACTCTATGGTATCTCCAACGTCTGGGAAGAATACATCATCCGAACCCTGAGCCGAGTGGAATTCCTGGGGATGATTGGACTCTTCGGGGCATTTTTCAGTGGAATTCAATTGTGAGTAAATACCAAGAAAAATAACAGACAGTAGATACGAGTATGGATTATGCTTACAACTTTTTTCTTTGGTGTTGGGGTGGCCACTTTGTTTTATAAAAATCAAGGCTAGGCAGGTGCTGGAAACAGCCTAAGTGCCCATCAGTGGATGATTGGATCAAAAAACTTTGGTACATTTACACAATGGAATTCTATATGGCAGAAAGAAAGAAGGAACTTGTACCCTTTGCAACAACATGGATGGAACTGGAGAGTATTATGCTTAGTGAAATAAGCCAGTCAGTGAAGGACAGGTATCATATGATCTCATCCATTACGGGACAATAATGAGCAAAACTAACAACAAGCAAAACAGAACCAAGTGTATGAATACAAGGAATAGGCCTGCAGTGGTCAGGGGGAAAGGGGTTGGGGGGTGGGGGGAGGCAGAGGCAAAGAAGGGGAGCAGCTTAGACAAGAACCTAGTATAAAGGAACCATGGACATGGACAACAGGTGGGACTGACTTTGCGGGGAATGGGTGGGTGGGGAGGGGGACAGAGGGGAGCAAAAAGGGGATAGATGTAATACAACAACAATAAAGTTAAAAAAAAATAACAAAAAAAAAAACTGAGAGCTTCTTGGGGGAAAAAAAAGCCCACAGGCACATGTTTATATTCCATTTCAGCAGACTTCACAGACCTGACACCCATCCAAGAGCTCCAGGAAGGTTGTGAACTCCTACTTACAAAAGGAAGAGAGTTTTAAAATTGTCTTTGAAATGAGACAAGGTTGGTAACAATCGTTTGGGGAGTAAACAACAAATAGGAAGAACCAAGGAGCAAGAGCTAAGGTGAAATCTAGTGATTCACATCAGAGACTTTAATTCTCGGAAGATGACTTTATAGGTGAGAGGGGGGTATTTCCTGGAACAGGGAGATACGAGGGAAGAGTGAATTTGGCCAAATGCCTGAAATTTTCTGGAAGGTTTAAGACAAGGAGTAAGCAAGTTTATTTTGAAAAGACAGGATTCTATCCATGGTTTAAAAATAACTTCTTTGAAAAATCAATTAAATTGTAATGCATTTTTAAGTATTCTTAAAATAGCCACTTATAGTTTAAAAACTAAAAAGATCATTACCATGGAAGCACGCACACTGACCTCTCGTTTCTTAGAATATGATGCTCCAGGGTCTTAGTTGGACCATGTTTGGTTTTGATTTTTTTTTTAATTTAAAGATTTTATTTATTATTTTTAGAGGGAAGGACAGGGAGGGAAGAAAGGGAAAGAAACATCAATGTATGGTTGCCTTTCACCTGCCTCCAGCTATAGACCTGGCTTGCAACCTGGTTATGTGCCCTGGTTATGGCTGGGAATTGAACCAGTGACCTTTGGGTTCTCAGACAGATGCCTATCCACTGTCCCACCAGCCAGGGGGTTGATTTTTTTTTTTTTTAATCCTCACCTGAAGACCTTTTATTGCTTTTAGAAGAGAGACCAAGAAAGACTAATGAGCATGAGAAGCATTTGCTGGTTGTCTTCTCTGCCCGGGCTGGAGATCAAACCTACAACCTTTCAGTTATAATCTTTCAGTCTCAAGATTAGGCTGCAACCAGCTGACCCACACAGCCAGGGCTTCTTTTCAATTGTCTTAAGGCCAATGCTCACCTTTAATTAACAACCAGCATGTTCTCCTTAAAAATCAATCCTCATCAATTCAAACTATAAACTATTTCAATGTTAACCGTGCACCACTCAAGTATTTTATATTTCCTTATGTTAAAATATTAGTATCATAATAGTAAAGTTTCAATAGCAAAACTTTGACAGAAGTCATTTAATTAAATTTTTTCACATTCTATACCAAATCAGAAGTATTGTCCTTTCTTTTTAGTCCCTTCCCACCTCCATCAGTTTTGACAATTATAATCTGTAATGAACTGAGTTCAAAGATGTGCACTATAAAATTAATCCCCTGTGTACCTTTCTCTCGGTTTTGTGTATACACACCTGTACTAGGTTGGGACACTCCTCCTGGATTAAGGTGGCTTCTTACAACTCCTTTTACCAATATCCAGCCACTTTATTGATTTAGGATGTTAGCGTAATCTTTAAGGCTTCTTCTGACCTCAAACCCTATAATCCTGAGAACTACTGTGGGCACAACTCACGTTGAACAGCATTGTTTTTTCAACAGGTAAAGAAGGAATGTTTTCTTCTTTCAGATTACCTTTTTAAAAAGATTTTATTTATTATTTCCAGAGAGGGGAAGGGAGAAAGGCAGAGAGGGAGAGAAACAGTGTATGGTTGCCTTTCACCTGTCTCCAGGTACAGAACTGGCTGGAGACCTGGCTTGCAACCTGGTTATGTGCCCTGGCTGGGAATCGAACCTGCGACCTTTGGGTTCGCAGGCCGGGGCCTTATCCACTGTGCTACCAGCCAGGGCTCCATTATTCCTAATTTGAGATGTTTGAGAACTGGAAATACAACAAAACAAGAAAGATATTTTCCAAGTTTATAAGATCAAGAAAAGGTGCTCCATAGCGTCTCAGGCTGCACAGGCTGAATGCTTTGGGCACCTGCACACTTTATACGCAACCGCAACAAAATCCAAAATCTGCATTTGCTGAAACAGTGACTACCGACTGCACCGCCAAGTGTCACTGGCCGCGCGACAGAGACCTGGGTCGTGCTGGAGTTACCAGGGACCCGAGCTGCGGAAACGCGGCGCCGCTTCGGCGAGTCCTTCTAACAAAGGAGCAATTCGGGACGAGGCTGAAGTCCGCGCTGCCGCGACCTCGTCGAGGGTTCCTCTGGGCCAATTACCCAGCCAACACCACTTTCTGAAAACTTCACTCCCAAGGGCAGAGTAACTTCACAGCAAAACAGGTTTCCGTGAATAGTTGGGGCTTCCCGAAGGTAAATACACCTTTCTTTAAAATGAGAATTTTAGCCCCGGCTGGGTCAGTGGATTGGGCGCCGTTCTGTGAACCCAAAGGCCGCAGGTTCGATTCCCGGTCGGCGCACGTGAGCGGCAACCAAGGGCCGTTTCTCTTCGTCTCCCTCCCTCCCCCCCCTAAAAATAAACAAACAAATAACTACTTTTTTTTCAATGAGGGATTTGGAAACAATTCTACGGAAAAGATAGGAACTTTATTGTGACGGAAAAGCTAAATTGCTGCGTAAACGCTATTCAGCTGTAAAAACCCGGGGCCGTTTCCTCTTTTCCGACAACAAACTGGAGGCCCTGCCCGGCGCACGGCCGACCCACGGCCAGGAGGAACCGGCCCTCACGACAGCGTCCCGCGCGGCTCCGGGGACGCGGCAGCCCGGGCGCCGCCGGGCCGCGCTCCCTTCCGGCCGTCAGGTGGCTCCCTGCGGCGGCCGCTCGGGCCACGGGGCGCCCGCAGGCCGGGCGAACTACTCACCGGAGTGGCGGGGGCGGCCCGGGGCGGGGGGCTGCGGACGGCGACGGCGTCGGGGAGGAAAGGGGGCGACGGCTGCGGCCTGCACAGAACCCCCGGCCCCCAATCTCCGCGCCCGCTGGGGGACGACCCGGCCTCAGCGCACGGCGCCCAGCGGCACTTCCGGCAGCTCTCTAGGAGCGCGGAGGACTGAAAGCTCTATGGTCGGCGCCCTCGGCTCCTCCGCGCCTGCGCGGTGCGGGGGTCTCACGGCTCCGGCGAGCACGGGCGGGGGCGGGGGCGGGGGCGGGGCGGGGCGGGGCGGGGCGGGGGCGGAGGTCCCTGGCGCGGGTGGGCACCGGCTTCCCGCTCGGTGCGCAGCCAGGTGCCGTGGAAAGTGTCCTTTACTTCTGCGGTTTGGGCCCCACCTTTTCCCTTCAGCACCTCACCTGGTCTCAGGTGCCCCCGCATTGTCACCTTCATTTCCTCTTTCTGTCGCTGCTGGTGGCACCTGCAAGGCTTCCATCCAGCGCCCGACGCTAGCCCAGAATTATCTGTCCAAACGGGAGCCCCGACTTGTTTCCAAGGCTCTGTCACCGATCTAATCATCCCAGCCGAGCGAACGCGGGGACGTTGCAGTGCCCCAGGCTTTGAAAACACTCATCTTTGCTTTGTATTTAGCCCTTGACGCCCAGCTGGGATGGTAACTGGAAGAAATTGGCAACAGACTAGAACTCTGCCATTGTTTTTCCTTTAAAAAATAAAAGTTAAAACGCAAACTTGTAGTTCAGAAGTAAAATAGCATCATGACCTTCACGAAGATTTCTCAGAAGGCAACAATGATAACATATAATTGACCATTTTGACTTCATCAGAGTCTACATCTTCTCAACAAAGCACACCGTTAATAAAGTGTCAAGAGCGCGGCTGGTGTGGCTCCGTGGACGCCTCCCGCACTGACCAGGTGGCAGCCGGGTCCCCAGCTGGAGGCGGGTGGAAGGCAGCCATACAGTGATGCTTTTCTCCCTCTCTTCCTCCCTCCCTGCCCTTCTGTCTGAAACTAATGAATAAAATCTTCAAAAGAGAAAGTCAGAAGGTATAAAGAAGCCACAGACTGCAAAATACTTGCAATACATATTTCTGAAAACTGGCATTCAGAACGTATAAAGAACTCTCATCACTCAGTCACAAGACAAACCAACATTAACAAATAATTTATTACACACTTTACAAGAGAATATATATATAGTCATTAAATACATGAATATTCAACATCATTCATTAAGGATATATAAAATTAAGACCACAGTGAGGTAAAATGGCTTATGTTAAAATGGCTGGTGAGGAAGTGAACCAACTGGAACCACACACCGCTAGTGGGAGTGTATAATGGAGCAAATAGTTTGAGAAAATGGCAGTTTTTAATGAGGTTAAATAATACCTACATTCTGATCCAGCAATATCACTCCTACATATTAATCTAAGGATACAAGAAGCTAAGTCCAGCAGCTTCATTCAGGGTAGGAGCAAAATGGCCAATCCAAAAGATCAACAGGAGAACAGTGTTATGTTCATACAATGAAATGCTACCCAGAAATAAAAACCAGCTACTGACAGATGAACAATGTGCATGAATCTCAAAAATGTATGTAATCCTATATGAACATGTTTAAAAAAAAGTAAAATTAATCTGGGATGACAGAAGACAAAAAGTGTTTACCTTTGATAGAGGTTGTGGTTACATGGTTCCATACAATATGCAAAAATAATTTTAAAATAAAAATTAAATAATACTCTCAGGATTACAGTGTAAAAAACACCAAACTGCATTGCTTCCCAGAGACAACCAGTGTAACTCTTTCCTTTTACTTTTACTAATCTTTGCATTTATTTATAAATAACATGCTAACACTGCAATTTCTTGATTTTTCTATGTGTAAACAATCCATATCACCTACTGATTTCCTATTATGGAAAAATAAGTATTTAATTCTACCAACCAATGCTGGAATTAGCCACACCAGAGATTAGAGGACACATTTTAAACTTCCTAGAGTTGTAGGGTGCAACAAAAGCCACCCCACTAATGCACAAAAACAGTAGATGCTAGTTACTGGTGTTTCCCCTATTTGTATAAGCAGCACACATTTTTCTATTAAGATACCCAATATTTCCCATACCTAGGGCTTCAAAGGTGTTCCCAGATCCTTCCCTTTAGTTCTGAATTTCAGTTTCAGAAGGACCACTTTATATATATGGTATATGAAGTAGCACAATAATTCTCAACTAGTTCATCATGACTCCTTTTATGTTTGTAAAAAATAATGAAGAGCCCTGGCCAGTGTGGCTCACTTGGGCGTCATCACACAAACCAAAAAAAGAAAAAGGTCACCAGCTCAATGCACATGCCTGGGTTGCAGATTCTGATTTCCCCCTCTCTTTCTCCCTCTCTTCCCCTCTCTGTGGAATCAAAAGAACAAAACAAAAACAAACACACAAACAAAAAAACTAGAGAAAGCTTAGAGAGCTTATGTGGGTCATAACTGAGATTTGCTGCATTCAAAATTAAAACTGAGGAGTTAAAAAATATTTATTCTTCAAAATAACATGCCCATTATATATTTTGTAACATATTTTGTGATATTTAACTATATAAAAAGTTAGTGAGAGGAGTGGAGTTCAGTTTTTAAAATCTCCTCAATAGCCATTAGTACAAGGTGGCTGGACTCACACCTTTCTTCAGTGTCACGTGTCACAGTGATGTCCCCTTCCTAAGTGTACTTCTGTCTACACTACACTTATCTGGTCCTGCCCATCCTGACTTTAATCATAAAATCTTCTTTAAGAACTGAAGTGGGGGGTGTAAAAATGAGAAAATGGGAGAGAAGGTGGCATACAGCGAAAAAAATGGCTTGTTTCAAGTTCACATTGGAAAAGTGACATATATATATCTACTCCCTCTCCCTCCCAAACACCTACTTATATGACTCAAAAACTAAAAATATATAAGTACATAAGTTAATGTGTTACAAAACAAAAAAGTAGGCCAAAAATTTTGAGCAATTTATGGAAAATAATCAGCAATTGGGATCACAGATTTTTGCTGAAACAGAGGAAATTGTCAATCAAGACCTCAAGACCAGATGTGCATCTCCAGAGATGCCCTGGAGATGTTCTAACCTCAGGGCTAACACTGCAAAGGCCAAGACAGGACGAGTCATAAGAACTGCATTTGGAACAGTTAAATAGCTCCCCTGTCTAACTGGTGGCTAGGGCTTCCATCCTCCGGTTATGACTTGATATCTGCTTTCTAAAAAGGTTGGGGGTAGGGGGAAGCTTAACTAAGAAAACTAAGGCAGTCTAAGGCCACACCACCCTGAACATGACCGATCTTGTCTGTTCTCAGAAGCTAAGCAGGGTGGGGCCTGGTTAGTACTTGGATGGGAGAAAACTAAGGCATAAGAAAGAAGGATAGCAAACTTTGAGACGACTCTGGACTGTAATAGAACAAGATGAGGAAAAATTAAGTCAGCACTGCCTAGAAGTGAGCACATTGAAGCTTTCCACCTTAGAGAAGGTGGCTCTCGTTGTGCAAGTGTGTAGGTCCCTAGCCAGTCAGCATGCTCCCCGTCCCCTCATTCTAAAGGAAGGTCTGCCTGTAGCCTGCTTATCTATAGCTTGCAGTCAGACTTCCCCCTGGGGTAAGACCAGTAGCACAGGCAGACTTCTAAAGGTCCAGGAACTCACTCTACCTGAATTTTAGGTTAACCTGCTCAGGGTCCTGTATCTAAACATGAACTGGAACTCAGCACTGGAGGACATTTAATGAAAATCAAGAGGAAAACATGCAAGAATATGGGTAAGGTATGCTAGCCTCATTTTTCTTGTCTAGAAAAGAGTATGTAATATAGGGTTTACTCATTCCTTAAATGGTAGAACTCTCCAATGAAACCGCCTGGATCTGGGATTTTCTTTCTCCTTAAATTAAACTCCTCATGCAAACACCATTGGGTGTTATTAACAATATCATTAATTGCCAAATCATCAGTTGCCAAGTCATAAAGTGTATTTTTAATTTTATTTATTATTTCCAGAGAGATGCAGAGAGGGAGAGAGACATCAACATATGGTTGCCATTCACCTGGCTTCAGCTACAAATCTGGCTGGAGACCTGGCTGGAGACCTGGTTATGACCCTGGCTGGGAATCGAACCAATGACTTTTGGGTTTGCAGGCTGGTGCCTTATCCACTGTGCCACCAGCCAGGGCTTCCAAGTCATATAGTTTTAAGAGTCTTTCTTAATTTATCCTGATGAAATGTGGTGATGAAAGCAAAACCGTGAGTCAGCCGATTTCTCCTTTAAAATGTTGCTCTTCTCCATTAATAAAACCTTCATCACCTCACACCTACATTTATGCCACCTTGAGGTGGTCTTACTAACTGTAGTCCACCCAGATGTGGTTAGTACATTCATGTTCCTTAGAAGTCATTACCATTCCCCCAATTACCCTGACAGGCTCACCTGGCCAGGGTTATTTCTCACTATATTTTTAAAAATTAAAATAAACATGATAGAAATTAGAATCTAGATGTATATAAAGTAAAAATACCTGACATCTCTTCTAACCCCCACATGATGTTACCTAGAGTGTTGGAAAACAGTTCTCCAAGGATCTCATATTTCTAAAAGTCATCTGGCAAATTTTCTTTCTGATTCTTTTTTCAAAGATGTTTGCATCTCTTTTGAAACAGATTTGTTGTCCAACCAGGATTATGAAGATATTGCCTTCCTTTGGGCAAATATTAAGTTTTCTAAGCTTGGGGTTCCTCTGCTGGATGCAAACCCATTGTGTGAGCAGCACCCACCTGGGCATCTATATTGCCCCCCTTTTCACTTTGAGGACAAGGGGAAGGGAAACATGTTCATGATTCTCATGTGGTTAAGACCTGCACCTCTGACACAAGAGTTAAGTGACTTCTGCAGTACCCGCAAAACTGTGGCAAACTCACAAGTACTGTGAAACCTTTACCATTCTCACTACGGGTGATCACTGTTCTGTGTGGAGTGTATCCTTTTCCTTTAAATGCACAAGCACCACATGCAATCATCCACATCTTTGTGCACATAGCTTTCTTCCAAGAAGCATGGACTACACCGTGTTCTGACACTGCTTTTCCCATTGTTACTCGATGTAACATGGCTAAGTAGTATCCTGTTCTGCCAGCAGCAACCCTGCCTGCCTTTCACAGGCTTCTAGAACATTCCTCCCCCAGCCACTGTCCCATTTCTCCACTTGCTCTCAGGACAAAGGACTTGTCTCATTGCTCCCTACCCAATCCAAACACTGGCCTATTGTTCTAATAACACGCTTCTCAGGATTTTATTATTCTGTATAGCACTCACCACATTCTATGTCTTTTTTTAAAAAGATTTTATTTCATTATTTTTAGAGAGAGGGGAAAGGAGAGAGGCAGAGAGGGAGAGAGACATCAATGTTCCATTGCCTTTCACCTGCCTCCAGTTATGGACCAGGCTGGAGACCTGGTTATTTGCCCTGGCTGGGAATTGAACCAGCGACCTTTGGGTTTGCAGGCCAGTGCTTTATACACTATGGCACCAGCCAGGGTTTCATTCTATGTCTTAGAAGTGGCTATAGTTACCTTTGCTCTCCAAATAGATTGTAAGCTCCTTCAGTTTAGGTAGGTGTCCATTATTTATTCTGAGATCTCTGAGTTCAAATACTGGGTGATACTTTAAATATGCAAATATGTTACACCATTCTGACAGGAAAGGTGGTTTGGTGCGTTTTGCCATTTAGTTCAACTTAGTGTGACTGACTTTCTCCTTCCATTTTCACTTCCTTCCTGGTGATCTGTCCCGGAGCATCAGGACCGACCTCGCCACGTGCTTAATGACGCTCATCAGTCTTTTCACCGGTCCCTGGCCGCTGCAACCCAAGGCTGCAGAGGTCTGGCCGCCCCTCCCCAGAGCCAGCCAGGTGCCTGGGCCCGCGGGACCCTCTCGGGAAGCGCAGGCCCGCCAACTCCCCGGTATATCGGGGCAGGAAGCTGCAGGCAGCAGAGGAGCTTGTCCTGGGTCCTTTTCCGCCTCCTGCGGATTCCTGGAGGAGACGTAGTTGGACACACCGGCTGCCAGACACGTTCCTGTTGAAGCCAGAAACAGGATGTGTTTCTTTAAGAAACAATATAACATAAAGAGGATTGGAGCCAGAGACAGGATGTGTTTCTTTAAGGAACAATGTAACATAAAGAGAACTCAGTGCACTAAGATAAAACCCAGGTCTTGAGGAAGTATGAGTTAAGAAAACATCCCCTTTCGAAAAGAAAGGGCTGTGAATGACAGAATGCCCCATCAGATAAAAGTTATTGAATTACAACAGCTTTGAAATACAGAATGTAGCCAATTGCTAACCGCCAATTCTGCTTCTGTGAAATTGCTTGCTCGCCCCAATACAAGGACTTAGTTGTAAGCGTTAGGTGCGACTCTCATTTGGTCACCACGGTGGGTGTTGGGTCCTCAGGCCCTATGAGAGTTCCCCCCTGCGCAGGTTAAAACTTGGCCAATAAATAACATCTTTGAATCCCTGAAAGTCTCCAGCGTTTGGTGTCTCGCTTTCGTCTACATATAACAGTTCCCCAATCCTGAGGGACAGAATCGCCCTCCAAGTCCTGGCGGGGCCCCTTGTCATGCGGAACCCAGTGTTTCCGGACGCGGGGAAGGCCGGCCCCCTTTCTCAGAGCGCTCGCGTCTCCGCTCACTTCCGGTCGCTAAGGTTTGCTCCGCCTGGCCCTGGAGGGGTGGGGGGGCGTGTGGATGTGGGTGGTAGTCTCTGTCAGTGCGATTGTGAACCTTAAAGGACTCGTTTTAAAACACGTGGCAGAGATGGTGCAGCAAACTCATGGAGGTTCACGGAGAAGATCCGGAACGGCTAAGCCGCGTTTAGGGGACAATGGTGCGGAACATGGCGCTTATGGTGGTGACCACCCTGTACTGCGGCACGTCCGATGGCCCAGCGCCCCGGCTGAGACCCTGTCGCGGAAACCCGGCGACGGTGTCACGGGGACCTTCGTTCCTAACACATCAGGCGGGTCCCTCGGAGGCGACCGCACCTGCGTCCACTGGGCAAGGGCCACACGTGTCCGTCTAGAGCGTTTCCTGGCACCTCGTTGTTTATACCCTACGTACCTCTTATTCTTATTTGACATTTATTGTAGGTTTATAAGGGCAGGGGTCTTGTTAATTTCATTCCTCGCTAGATCCCCAGTAC
Source organism: Noctilio leporinus (assembly GCA_004026585.1). Lineage (NCBI taxonomy): Eukaryota > Metazoa > Chordata > Mammalia > Chiroptera > Noctilionidae > Noctilio > Noctilio leporinus. The sequence continues at coordinate 4,682 of PVIW01005241.1, read as the reverse complement.
TTGGATAGGGGCCTGGCCCCTCAACACGTACTTGTGTAATGAACGAGTGAGAAGCTAGAAAGCCCTGACCCGTGTGCCTGGGTTGGTTGCGTGTCCTGAGGGTGGGGGGTTGATGGTTCAATTCCCGATCTAAGCACGTGACTGGACTGCATCTGGTCCCAGGTCTTTTCAAAGTCCAGGTGCTCGTAAGAGGCAACTTATCCCTGTTCTCCCTCCTCCTCCCTTCTACTCTAAGAATAAATAAAATATGTTTAACAAGAAAGTCTGAAAGTCGTTGGTTCGGTAGAAGTTGGCCTCTCAGAATGGACGTGGTTCTCAAAAGATAGGACCTAGAGATGATCTTGACCAGTGCTGTCTAATAAATAGGAATATAATGTGATCAACCTACAAATTTTTTAATTTTCTAGTAGTCACATCAAAAAAGGTAAAAGTTTTAAAGTATTTTGTTTAAACGAGTACATTCAAAATGATTTAACATTATTGACTATTATAGATGGAATTTTTTTTTCAAACTAAGTCTTTGAAACGTGGTGTGGTTATACTTAATGTACATCTCAACCCCAATATTAAATTTTCATTTAAGAATAATGTATATTGAGATTACACAAAAGTTAAACTGGATGGACTCATATACCCCAATTTCTTCAATATAATATAAAGGTTTTCCAATAACTGAACTGTCAGTTTTTAAAGTTAAATAAACTACCTAGTTTACTTGCCTAGCCACACGTGCCTGGTGGCTGCTGTATTGGGCGGTGCATGTCTAGGTTAAGAATCTATTTGTGGTTGGGTACCAGGGCAAAGAAGGTAGCACCAGAAGTCTGACATGGAGGAGAAAATGTGTAAGAAACTGCAGGGTACAGTAGATTTCTCTTGCCTAAAAATTACTTCTTTAGCATGATTGCGGCACAGACTTAGGGACTTGGCATCATTTGTAGGAGTAGGAAAAGGGCCCAAGTGCAGGCCATATATATAATTTCTAAGTAGCATCTTACATGATGTGGAACAGTCATGGGAACAGACAATTTTCCTATGGCTTAATGGTTCTTCCTTCAGGAGACACCTGCCACACCCCTCCCATTAAGAAATTTCTGCTTGTCAGACTGGATAGAGGCCAGGAATACTGCTAAACAACCCCACAATGCAGAAGATAGCTCCAATAACAAGGAATTGTCTGGCTGAAAATGTGATACCAAATTTTGAAAATACACACATACACGCACACACACAAAAAAAGGTAAAACGTCTCATTTTTAGATTACATATTTTCAGTTACCTAAAACATACAATTGAATTTCATTTATTTCACATATTTCTTTTCGATGGTGCTGTTCTGATTGTAAAGTGATATTTTTTAAAATTACAAAGTAGCCCATCCTGCTGGTAGCTATGAGTGTCAGAAAATCCATTTTCTTGATACCCACTTGCCTTCCTGTAACTTCTCATTGGCAGATTCAGTCTGGCGTCTGTACTGAACGCCCCTCCCTCACCCCAGCCTGTTCTCCAGGGTCACACCTTAAATAACTGTTCTTCCAGATGCCTTTTCTCGTGTGGTTACACGCCCTGCCTCTCACAGCCGTGTCGCCCTTTCCAGCCGGCTGCGGACATGGCTTCACCTCTCTAAACTTTTATTTTCCCTTGCAAAAATACCTTAAGAGAAAATTTCCCCCACTTGTACAGAAAGGTTCTATATTCTTCACACGTAATTATAGCACAATTACAAAAAAAAAAAAGTAGGAAAATATTGTTACAATGCGAATAACTAAACCACAGATCGTATATGATCTTATATACCGAGGTGTTCTGAGACTAACCACGGAAAGCATTAAATTCCACGTCCGGCACTCTAAAACCCAGCTAGCGCGGCAGCTGTGAAGCAGTCAACCAGGCGCTGGATCCTCGGGTACCAGGCACAGAACCTCTGACAGTGCAAGGGCGCCCTCTCGTGGCCTCTCTGCACTTGCTGCCACCTGGCGTCTTTTACACTCCCTCACCTCCCCAGCCACAAGGATTGAGGGGCTTCTAAAATGGGCTTGGAGAAAGGCTGTTACAGGAATCAGTCCCGTAAAGAACACGAGGTTTCTTCTAAATGTTGTCTTTCGCTAGTTTAGATCTTCTAAACAATAAAGCAATATAGTGACTTAACCTTCGGGACTACACCACCTTCTCCATTTATTCTGAACACAAACCGAACTGGCTGGTCATAGAACAGAACCACCACAAGCCCCGGACTCAGGGAGGTTTGGTCATCTGTGTTCTGTAAGCCACACGGACCTGACATACCACAAAGCACGTGAGAATGGACGAGGCGCTATCAGCCCGGGCTGAACACGGAGGCAGCTCCTGCACCCGCCGAACTGGGAGTCCTGGGCCACTGCGCCCCGCCCTTTCTGCCATTCTTATCCGGCCCAGTGAGGCGGCAGCTGGACCCTAACTAGCCCCTTCCCACACAAATCCCGCAGAAATGCGTAAGCGAGAAAGTGCGACCGCCAAATGGCCCAGCTGCGATGCAACCCCGAAACCCGCCTTAAAAAAGCATAACACGACCCAAGCCGGAATTAAGAGTACTGACAATTCCAGTCATAAACCCCGCCCACAGAAACGCACAGTCCGGAAAAAATGTTCCCATTCATTAATTGGACTCGGGTAAGTGCAACCAAGAATTCTGTCCGGCGGAAGTTCATCTAAAAAAGGGTCCGGCGGAAGTGCTCACGTAAATTGGGTCCGGAGGAGTGTAACCAAGAATTGGGTCCGGCGGAAGTGCGCATAAGAATTGGGTCCGGCGGAAGTGCTCACGTAAATTGGGTCCGGCGGAGTGTAACCAAGAATTGGGTCCGGCGGAAGTGCGCATAAGAATTGGGTCCGGCGGAAGTGCTCACGTAAATTGGGTCCGGCGGAGTGTAACCAAGAATTGGGTCCGGCGGAGTGTAACCAAAAAATTTGTCCGGCGGAAGTGCATCTAAAAAAAAGTCAGGCGGAAGTGCTCACCTAAATTGGATCCGGCGGAGTGTAACCAAGAATTATGTCCGGCGGAAGTGCATCTAAAATAAAGTCCGGCGGAAGTGGAAGTGTCACGTAAATTGGGTCCGGTGAAGTGTAACCAAGAATTGGGTCCGGCGGAAGTGCATCTAAAATAAAGTCCGGCGGAAGTGGCAGTGCTCACGTAAATTGGATCCGGCGGAAGTGCGCATAAGAATTGTGTCCGAGCCTTGGCTGGTAGCACAGTGGGTAAGGTGCCGGCCTGCGAACCCAGAGGATGCAGGTTCGATTCCCCAGCCAGGGCATATAACCAGGTTGCAAACCAGGTCTCCAGTCAGGTCTGTGGCTGGAGGCAGGTGAAAAAGCAACCATACATTGATGTTTCTCTCTCTCTGTCTGCCTCTCTCCTTTCCCCTTTTTCTAAAAGTATTGAAATAAAAATCTTTAATTAATAAATAAATAAATAAATAAATAAAGAATTGTGTCTGGCGGAGTGTAACCAAGAATTTTGTCCGGCGGAAGTGCTCACGTAATTGGGTCCGGCGGAAGTGCAGCTAAAAATTTGGTCCGGGCGGAAACGCTCACGTAAATTCGGTCTGCAGGAAGTGCATTTAAGAATGCTGTCCGGCGGAAGTGCATATAAATATGTTGTCCCAAGGAAGTGCTCACATAAATTGGGTCCGCCGGATAAGAGTATTCCGTAAACCGGTCCCCAGGAAGTGCTCAGTAAATTCGAACAGATCTTTTTTGGGCTAAAGTGGATCCACGACTCGGTTGGCCTTGCTTCTCACCTTTGTACCAACCCCGGCCCTCAGCGGCATCTCGCCCATCCTGGCGGCCACGCAGCCAGTGGCTAGGAGGACGGCGGGTCGCAGCAGCGCTGAGCCAGCTGAGCGCCTGAGCGCTGTCTGTCGGGAAGAGAGGGAGGGAATGGAGCGGGTTTAGCTCCAGTTGTCAGCTGTGGGTCACCGATGGAGACCTGCACTTCCAAAGAGAGGGCAGCTGAGAGAACGGGTTCTCCCCTCCTCCCAGGGTAGGTGTCTCACATCCTCTGAATTGTTAAAGTAATGGCAGCATGTTTGGAACCTTTTGATTTTAGTTGCCTAAGTCTACCAGCACAGATTTTTATTACCAGAAAGGAAAGAACCCAGGAATTCGCAGGGGCGTGAATGACCGGCAGTCGCCTTGACCCAACCAGACCCTGAGTCCCGGGACGCATAGAGCGGGCTGTTGGCAGAAGCGAGGGTCAGAGTATTTGGGAAAAGCCAGGCCAGATGCACAGAGTGACTGCTGTTTTACTGTGACCAAGGCACCAGGGAAACGGCGGGTAGACAACAATAGAAGGAAAATGTTAGATGATTCTTGCCTTGAGAAACCCACAGGTGATCTGAGGAAACAATATCTGGTGCTTAGAAGCTTCTGATACAGAGTTGAACGAAAGGAGGAAAATATTGTTAAAGATATTAAACTACAACACCTTTTATTCCTTCCACCCATGGGCTGACTCTTGATTTGTCATGATGTTTTTGTTATTTAATTTTATTTGCAGTAAACATTAAATCTTAAACTATCACTATGAGTTTTACTGTTCGTCTTTATATTGCACAATGCCAGTTTAAATGCAAATATAAAAGCATTGAACTTTCATGTGGAATCACCAAAATTACACACAATTCATACCCGAGACTCCCACAGAGGTTTAC